>JAOSBM010000050.1:1212-22588 GCA_027568955.1 Erythroxylum tenue | reverse complement strand
GAAAATTTATTTTAATATTTTGAAACTATATTTTAAATTTACTTATATATTTTTTCAGTATAATTACCGACAGAAACGATTTCTATCGCTAATTTCAGTATAAATTAGCGACGGAAATGTTTCCGTCCCTAAATAGCGACCGAAACAAGTTTTCCGTCGCTAATTTCAATATAATTACCGATGGAAAAGTTTCCGTCCCTAAATTCCGTCCCTAAATTTGGCGGGATGTTTTCCCTCCATTGATAGCGACGGAAATTATAACCGTCGCTAAATGACTTTTTTATGTCGTTTTTAGCTACGGAAATAGGAATTCCGTCGCTAATTGGCTACGATTTATTTCCGTCGCTAATTTTTCTTTTTCTTGTAGTGTATCAGGCCCTAATGGTATCCATAGAATAGGTTAAGAGAACTCTGTAACTCTTACACAGAGGGTTAAGCAAGAAGTGATAATTTCATTAGAGCTTAAGCATATTTATAATACATTTTAGTAATTTAATTGAAATTAAATTTTAATTTTAGATAACTTTAATTAAAACTACCAATAATTTTAATTTAATTCCAATTATACCCAAATAAGATCACATATCTCATATTGATTCTTAGTTTTTAAATATCTCATATTTAATTATAAAGTTTATCAAACTTTACAATCAAGTCCCACTTGGTTAAAATATATTTGCTATCTTCAACTCATTTTTTATGTGAGACCGTTAGGTTCTCAAATATGTTCACAATATATACAAATTATAACCCTAAATTTTATTTAGGATTAAATAAATTAAACTCCTTTAATTTATCATTAATTCTCTAATTAAATAATTTATACCTACAGATTAAGATCGACATCTAGCAGCACATTATGACTACTCAAATATTTAGGAATGTCAAAGTAGTTTTAATTAACTCTTTCATGCGTCATTTTTTCGTATAATTCAGTTATTCCATCATTTAATGTTCTGACTAGACACAGAGCATGGAATTAATGTCTACTCAATTATATCCAATCATATTTAGTTCTCTGTCATTTGCTAATGGTTTAACTAATGATGTTTGTAAATTTTTATAAAGCTTCATTTTACCTTAGCCAAAGATTTCTTAAATAAATGCTAATCGAGAATAACAGGACATTCTCTCTAATTACTTTAAGGTGATGAATTTTATTTTGATCACTTAACTATATTCTTATAATTCATTCTACATCTAATGACAACTGACTGAACTACTCATAGATAGAATAGGTTATAAGTAGTATCAAAACATAACAATCCTTATACAAGATAACTTTGAAAATCTCAAGTAAAAGAATCACTTATAAAATTTTTACAATGAGAATTACCATAGAAATACAAGTAATGTTCCGAGTGAATTTCTCATATGAGGTCAGTTCAATAAAATTTTTCTCTAACAAGCATTATATGTTTGTTTAAGTATTTCCATAGTTTAGCGTATGAGATCAATCACTTTCTTTATAATGAAAAACACAATATATATTAGTTTTTTTATATGTTCAGTCTTAATAGAACAATGACTAGAAATAACTTAAAGATAATACAAAAATGCAATATAAATCTCATAATTATAATCTCCTCATAATTTTATTTACAATATATAATTGTCTCGTGGAGATACATTTGAATATATACAAGATAAAGAATGTCTTTAAATATTTTATCACTTAAATACAACCAACCGATTAGCTCTTGGACATAAACCTATAACACACTCGTAAGGTCCATAGCAAGAGTTCTCATACGGTAAACAGAGGCTTTATCATCTGACGAAAGGGCATTCGAATTGAATAACGCTGACTTCTTGTTGCAAATCAGCATGTCTGCTCATGCTAGATAGATGTTCGACGAAATGACAGAGACTGATATATCTATCAGGTCAATTAGAATTCGAATGTTGCTTCTCGTGCATGCTTACTTCTCCTGGAGCGAAGATTAGGTGGTATGCTTCTTGCAATGGAAACATGCAACGTAGACATCCAACGTTCGAGCTGTTTGTTTTAATGCCCCAGACAAGTTTTACAGTTAAGTTTGTTTTTAATAGACACTTGAAGCCTATAATGTAGCGATTTGCAATTTGTAGGCGTTGTGTGCTCCATGTTCCTAACGTCCTAAGGGCCAAGTCACTCGTCTTGTCTCCATCGGTTCGTGACCCAGAACAACTAACCTGCTAAATTATAGAAAATAGGGGGACATCAGATTCATGTTTTATATCTCTGGTAGTTGAACACGGTTTTGGTCACAAACAAGTGTAAAAAGACCTCAAGAACGCCAGTATTAAAGGAACTTAGCATAAACAAAACGGAAAATACCTGGCAACAGTTGCAGAAAATAAGATGATTCCTCTTCTTTAGTTTTTTTGAACTGTAATATCTTTTTTATTTTTTATTTAAGTTTTTCTTTTCTTTTCATTTACGTTGTTTTAAAGATTTGATAAAATGGATAAACTTGATATGAAAATAAATAAATAAATAGCGCTCGGACATTAACATAACATATGAAAGAAGATGGAACAAAAGGTAACTTAAATTGATTATAAGACTTCAAATTTAACATCTTAACTAATTTGTCCATTTATTTTAATTTAATTAAGATTACAATTTAAAATTGAACTAAAATCTTATTTGAATTCTTATCTTTTAATAGTTTAAATTAAATGAGGTATTTTTACCTAATTAATCCTTATATTTAGTACTTAAATATAGGCCTAAATCTAAAATGTAAGAATTAAAATTTACAAATAATTTAATCCAAATAATCATTCTCAAAACCTAATCTTTCCTTTAAAGCCCAATTTATAAAAATAAACTTATGCACTTTTATTTTTTTTAATTTGGACTCTCTAGCTCATTAAGAGCTCTTATTTTATTTTAAGTTAAAGACAACTAATCAGTTAAATTTGAATCCGTAAATTATTTATCATAAATTTACACACCATTTAAAAAGATTTTACATTTATTCCTAGTTTCTAATTTCCTAAATAATTCCCAATTTTTCTTAAAAAATAATTAAATTTAATTCAATTATTGTTTTGAGTATCCCAATCTTTTAAAGATCTTCTTATTCAAATTGTCGATATCTTTATCTATTTATTTTTATCTTCAATTTTATTTATTACATTTTATACAAATCAAATTACTGCTTTTTTAAAATATTGAATATTTTAACTAATTTTTTAAACATTTCACATTTTTTTTACTTTATTTCAATCCTTTAAATATTTTCATTTTAAAATTCATTTTTTTAAACTATCAGTCACATATTTTAGTTCTTACTTAATATAATTTTACTTTCCAAATATACAAAACCTGTTTCAAAAAATTTCAAATATACAAAAACCTTTTTCAAACCTAATAGGTATTTCAATGTCTCTATTTATTATTTTAAGGCGTCCAATGGAAGATTGTCACTAGTACTTTATAAAAGATACATATGACGGAACAAGATCCTCTGTCCAGTTTTATGGTGTCTTATTATGTCTAGTAAATCTCAGTCATTAATTTATGTGAGTCTCGCGTAGGCCCCATATAAATTAACGTGGGATCCGCATAAATAAATGGCTGAGATTCACTGGACACAATAAGACACCATAAAACTGAACAAAAGATCAGAACTCACGTATGACTTTGTATTTCAGAAACTAGAAGTTAATCAATATGTTTTATAACTCTTGTTGCCTTATGCGACTCTCCATCTTGATTGAACAAGCAAAGACTATTGAAGAACCAAGAAGATTCTCTGGTTTTCGAGTCTTCTTGAAAATTACAGATCATCACAGTGGCATATCTTGAAAACCAACCACATCCAATAGAAAGAAGAAAACTTGATTCATCAAGCACACAGACCGAAAAGAGTTTATTTAAGTCAATACAGATACTTCATTACAACAAAAGATAAACAAACCTTTAAATGGTTATTACAGTAATCGAACCTCAAAATTCTTTCATTAGCACGCTCGCTGCACCCACAAGAAAAGTAAAATCCACCGACCTCCAGGCTTAGTGGCCCAACATCACCTGACCTGTGACCTCACCTCAAAATTGTCGAAATTATGTCTTCCCACCCTCTTGTTTCTGTCCGTCTTCTTGACCCTTTACCACTTCTTGAGCTTTACCTTATACAGACTGCCCCGTTTCTCTAGCCTTCTGCCCCACTTCACCCGCTGTGTCCTGCACGCGCCTCTTTGCATGTTCCACCTGCTCCGGCAACCGCATACGACGAAGATACCTAGCCATCCACGACAGTGAAGATAGCGCAGTGATCCCGAAAGCTCCCGAAGTAATAAACCCTAACACCGAAAAAGCAATAACCAAAGCTGCAGGCACCAAAACTGGGCTACAGATCACGAAAAGCGGAGTCGTAACAGCAAGTCCGATCAGGGTTCCGGTGAGGGTCAGCTCCGTCAAGAGGAGGAGGAAACCGCCGAGTGGCAACAGAGTCACAACGGAGGAAGGACCCTTTTCAGGAAGGATGGTTTTGAGGCCTGCGTCGCGTTGTCGCTGTTGGTGTTCGGCCACTGTACGGGTTTTTTTTTCTACTGAAATATGTTCAGAGGAAGAAATTATATTAAGAAGAAGAAGCAGAAGAAGAGAAGGACACGTGGAGTGGGTGAAAAACATGTGGCAGTGCAGTGGAGGAAGAGGGTTGCATCATTGCATGGCTTTTGTATACGTGTTTGATGTGTTTATGTGCGAGCCTGGTAAAAATTGTATAGGTCTTATCTAGGAGTAGGAGGTGAGTGAAAATGTGACTAGCTATATTGTCTTCTTCTCGATGTTATTGCTAATTAGCAGGTGAAGATCCTGTCAATATATATGTTGGTTGAAAATCCTAAAACATGTCGATGGATATGAATCTCCAAAGAGGAAGAATTCGGAATCGGGCCAAGGGGTATGGACTCCGTTTCTCTTAGGAAATTTAATGGACCCTCACTTCTTTCACCAAAAGATGCCATTAGGAGTGGCCTCGAGTTGTCACCAAATGGGCCTTCGTCTAAGATGGCATGAGGAGTAACTTCGAGTTATGACATGTGCTTTAAGAATACATGTTAAAATATCATTGTTTTCTTTCTCTGTTACTATATTCAGTGCAAAATAGAGACTAATATATTTCAATAGGAATTATTTTTACCAAATAGATCTTTAATTACTTTTCTATCAAATAAATATAAAAATTGTAAAACAATCAAACAATTAACTAATTTCCCACCAAGAATACGTGCGGACTTTGATCTCAAAAGGTGTAGTCGCCCACTCTAAGCGCCCCCACACTCCGGCCCGACAGAGATGTGAATGGGGTAAATAATGGTCTGATCTCAGTCAGCTTCTTAGAAGGGTGGTCTAACGGCGGTGGGCACAAGGAATCACCACATTGGATGAACTCTCACACTGCCGATGCCAGGACTCGAACCTGAAGCTTTGATCTCAACTTGCCCTTCCAATAATCAATTGAGCTACCCATGCGTGACTTCCATGACGATTGAACTTAGCATAATTTTATCGTTTCATAAAGAAAAAGATGGAAGTATCATCGAATCGGGATGCTATCATATTCTAATGGGCAAGATTCCATTAACATGCACCAAAACAAAAGATTTCGTTAATGGCGATTGTCATTTTCAACAAGTCAAAACGTATCTATATATGCTCCAAAGTTGCATGCTTTCTGCGCATTTTATTATACTCAACGGCCGTTCACAATGATGCATGAAGTGTGACAACTAGATATTCTTTTTCTCTTCCATATCTACGTGATCTGGGAGCTGGAACAATATCTTGTAAGCTATAATGTAAAGTCAAGAATTAGTCATATATTAACTATGCGACAAATCAAGTTTAATGTTAGTAGCGAGTATAAATCACCAAACTGATTAATGAATTACTTCTTAAAGCGGCTCAAGGGAGAATGTCACATGAATGGAGGAACCAACAATGTTCTCAATCAAAGTGCCTATATTTGGCTACCCTTATTGTTAAAGGTATTCAGCTTCTTTTTGAAGAAGAAAGGAAGGTTAAGAAAAAATATAATTTCCCAACCTAATGCCGTCATTGTGTTTTATTTATGCACAACACTGATCGCAACCATCATGCCTATCATCATTGGTATGATCTGACAAACCCAATACTTTGTACTGTTAAAGTTGGGGAACCTAACCACTAGGGGTGACGTGGTGGTAGCTCGCCCCTGGCCCTTAATTATAAGGTGGAGAGTTCGACTCTCCCTTATAGGAATGGAAAGTTTCTCGTGGCCAGTCATTTACCGCTTAGTGCGAGCTCCCGTGGCGAGTCTGGATTAGTCAAATACCCACATGATGCCGGAAACCGGATGATTTACACCCAAAAAAAAAAAAAAAAGTTGGGGAACCCTAGCCTTTTTATAGTTTACTGAAAGTATTCTATTTGCACTAACCGCATAAGAAAGTATTCTGTTTTCCTACACCTCGTGCATTGGCGTGATTTAAAGCCCTAGCGGTAGGTAGATGGCGGTGGCTTATGTATTTATGTAAACCAACCCTAAACGAGATGTTAATTAAGATTAGACTTCAAATAAAAAGGAAAAAAAAAACATATCAAGTATCAACACAATCTAAACGACATCATTTTAAAATTTGCAATTAAATTTTATAATAGAGGCTGACCGTTAGGTATTCTCAAACTAAAATTATTTAAAAAATTTAATAATGTTTAAAAATTAAATATATATTAATAATATGTCAAATCTTAAGGGGGTTTAACTAATTTTACCCTTTATATATTATAATAAAAAGTAGGTGATTTTTTAATTTTTTTTCTTTTTCTTTCTCTTTTTTCTCAGCTATTCTAAGTTTTATTATTCTCTCACATTTTTTAATTTGTTTGTGTCTGTTTCTCTCTTTTTTTAAAAATTACTATATAACCTTCCTTCTCTTCCTATAAACTCCTGTAAAAATTATTATATAAATTTACCTTTGCCCATAAAATGATAATACTTCGTATTTATTTTATGTTTTACATTTATGCATACTAATAAACTAACCTTTTTATACTTTATATTTCTGATATTAACATATAATATTTATATTTTGGAGTTTATTATTTATTATTATTTTATTATCTTTAATAATTGGTAAAGCATCACTCTCTTCTTTTATTATTTTTATTAGTACTTTACTTTATTTCATGCTTTAAATCATTGCTTTATTTACATTGTTTAATACTTCTCATTTCACGAACTATTTTTATTATGCTTTCATTATATTTACTAAAATGTGAATAAATAATTTAAATAGAAAACATACTAAGTTATAAGGACAATATATTTTAGACAATTAATTATTATTACTAGATAAAAACATAATCTAATATTACAAGAAATAAGTACTAACCAGGGTCGTTCCTATCGTTTTATAGGCCCTGGGCGAAATAAAAAAAAGGGCCCTAATAAATCGACAATATACTTAATTTTATATGTTTGGAACTGAAAGAAACATGTAGGTACAACCAAACTCTAACAGTTTTACAATATATCACAAAGATATATAAATAGTATTATATCTTTGATAGAGGAAAAAAATAAATAGCAAAATTTAGTATCTAATATTAAAAATAAAAAATAAAGAGCAAAAATACATTAAAAAATAGAAACTTTACCTTTAAATTATATTCAGAACTCAGAAGATAGAATCGTAAAATTTTTTGCTGTTAATTTTTGAGTTTGAGTACTTTAAATACATATATTGACGAAAATAAAGAAATTAGAAGGTAAAAGTACACTTAAATATTTCAAAATTATTTATAAGCATAAGATGTTAACTTATAACGTTAAATAAACTTGCCTAACGTTAACTTATAACGTCAAAAATCACCAACGTTAAAATTATTTATTACTACCTCTACTTGCAACCTATGTAACCTGCAATTTTGGAATACTTACTACCTACAATCTTAAAACTTGCCTAATATTTACTCTTTGAAGCATCATCAACGTTAAATCAATTTTGAGTGAATTAGTTATATGTTATGGGAGTCAAAAGTCAAAATATGAGGTTAGGGTGATGAAAAAGTCGCGAAAGAAAAGACACAAAAAAACTCTCTTTTATTTATTACGGCTGAACAATAGAACACACCCTGATAAACAAATAAAAAAGGTCTATATTTATAGGCTACTGTAAAAACAGAAAAGCCGAAAAAGACTGACAACGTAACTAACAACTAACATGTTTATTTACCACTACTTTGACTAGGTAATAAAGTAACAACTTAAAGAAGACCAATTCAAATTTTGAATCACATGTTAACACAGGGGTCCCTTCTCATCATGGGCCCTGGGCCCAAGGCGTACTAACAAATTAGTACATAAAGATATTGACAATCAATTAAAATTATGCATGCACAATTACAAATATTATCTAAACCTTAAATAAGATATGTCTTCTCGTTGTTAAGAATTTTAGTAAAAGGATTAAACAAATACATAGTAGTATTAGTATTATTTGCATTTATTTTATTTATATCTTGAGTTTTTGGTATTTTTATTATTATTTCTATTTAGCGCTTTTATTATTTCTATTTGCATTTATTTTATTTTAAGTTTTTGTTATAATTTTAGGTCCATAGAAATTTTCTGTCCTAGTTTTTACTTTTTTTGTAACCTGCATCATTTTTATATTGTCTCATTTGCATTTGGGTCCACCAGAAGCAGCCTCTCTATTATGTAGGGGTAAGGCTGTGTACTATCGGACCTTCCCAGACTCTGTTTCATTGCAATATTTTGGACTAGGTGATGATGATGATGATGATTAAACAAAGAATTAGTCTATGTGAGATAAAAAGATACAATGAATTATTATACTCGCAACCAATAATAATAAACTAAAATTTAGAAAGAATATATCTTGTTATAAGAATTCCAATTACTATGTGTTGACTAATAAATTATGAACAAATCATTATATAGTCAATTTAGTAATAACTAGTTTTTAGGACAACTAAAGCATTAGTAAGATTAGCACCTAACCGAAACGCAACAACATAACAACAATCTAGTCTTGTTTTATTACATTGTCAAAACAATTAATCTGGCATAAAACTTTTATGTTCTTACCGGCTTTTTTCAACTACAATCTTTTGCAAATTTTAGTCTTATCATATGTCTGTCGTGCTACAGGAACTCTACATCGGATATTATTCCAAAACAGTCGGCTTCAACTTCTTTTTTTACATAAAGCTCAATCCCCAGAATATTGATCTTATTAGTTTATGCATGAAGTGCTTTCGGCATTTAATGAATTTCTTTTATCAAAGTCTCAAAAATCAAAAGCATTCCCGTTGAATTTGGTTCATGATACTTTATTATAAAGCTTATAGATGCATTTATTGTATTTGTACCCAACAATGGTTATTATGATTTCCCCAGTGATGCTTGTACCATTATCTTTTGGGCTAAAATTTCCACCCTCCATTTTAGAAGGCATCGTTCGAGTCTTCTCTGTCATTAGGCTAAAGAGTTTTGGGGTTTATAACTGTTTCTTTGTTTTCTATACTTTGACTCATAGTCATATAAGATTGTATAATTTTTAATGCTTTTGGTGGGGATAGGTAGGTCCATAATGTTTATATTTTAAGCAAGAAGAAAGTGTCCAAGCTTGCCTAGGTTCCATATATGAGATTCATATCCAAAGGTATATATATATGATTTAAAAGCAATTAACATGTAGAAGACGAGAGGGGAGGATCAGAAGAGAAGATTTGGAATTTAAGTCCTTAGATAGACTAATCATTCATGACTAGAAGGTTCAATCTTTCCTCTTAGGTTATGTTTGATTGGAAATAAAGTTTTTAATAAAATGGAATCGAATTGAATAGTTTATAATAGAATGGAACGTAAATGAATGTAATATTAGAAAATTGTTGTTTAAAAGGGATGGAAGGGTTTATAATGTAATGTAGTGAAATGTTGTTTGAATGAAAGATTTATAATGTAATATAGTGTAAAATTGTTTATCATTTTACATTTTATCCTAAATCCTCCAAATTGAAAAGTTTTTATTTTTACTGTTTAGGATGAAATAAAATATAATATGAAACTCTCCCCTTCGTCTCATTCCATTTCATTCTATTATAAAACATCTTTTCAAACGATAGAATAATATTCCATTCTATTTCATTCTATTATTAAACCTCCAATTAAACATAGCCTTAAGAGACTAATATGACTAATAGTAAATTGTGTTGTTGGAAACATTTATTTATATGAACTGTGATTTTCACACGGTGAAAGTCTATTTTTTTGGCTGTTGGAAAAATAAAATAAAACAATTACATGCATAATAAGCTAATGATATGCATGTTCTTTTTAAAAACATACATATTTTTAACCTTCACCTGACCGTAATGAGATTGAGCCTTTATATACAAAGTGTGAAGAAGAGCCTAAACCCTGATTTGAATCGTAATGTTTTTTATAACGTTAGGTCTATTGTAGAGATCTTTGGCATCTTCAAAGAACCTAACTCCAGATTAAAGCTCGCTAGTTCTGAAAGCTAGAAACCTTTCAGTAAAATTTGCAGGGATCCTCGGCCATGATTATTAAAACTCATTTTGAAATAGCTTCTCTCGACGAGTTCTGCTGGAAAACATCATCTTTTTAACTCATTTATGTTTCAGAAACTAATGATAGATATGCAATCAATGAAAGCATGATAAAAGTTTTACTCTTTAGGTAAGAGTTGTGAGCAGATCGCAGTACATACATGTCAAAGAAATTTCAATCCTTTCCCTGTAGAAAGGCACAAATGATGGTGTACTTTTATGTCACTTCACAGTCCCACGAGGAAGAAATGCATATGAAACTTCTCTCTCTCTCTCTCTCTCTCTTAACTTATCTCTTGTTTGCAGAATATAAACAGGACATGCGTTTACCGTCAGGTGTTAGTCCCTACCAAAACCTACCACTTTTCACCCGCCCCTTTGGTTTGCTTCTTCATTACGTCTTTTAAAATTTGCAGAGAGAAAGATTGATGGGTTTGACAGATTCTGAATTCTGAATCACCATCTGTTCCATTCTTCACAGTTCCAAAGGCCCAACAATAACTTCATAAAGGCCTCATGACTCTGACTTCGCCTTCTGATCGTATCTGATCCAAGGAAACATGTTGACATCACACGCACTTAAGCCTTTGTCCGCCTGTGTCCGCGTGTATATAAAAGCATATACAATCTGTATACATACAGTGTTAATGTACTTTCGGCTGTGTAATATAAATGTCTCGATGCAATAAGGAAGACTTTTCCACGGTCGAGACAGGAGAAGGGTCAGATATTAGATTTGGTTCACCAAAAATTCCAAGAAAGATAAAGGTGAGGATTTGGTAATCTCGAGAAAGGTAACTGAAGTGAGGAGATGATGAATTGAAGGACAATAGACGTGATTCTCTCTCCCTCTACACAAATTTCTTTGTGTCCCTAAAAATCACAAATTTTCTTTGCAATTCGATTTTGACAGGTTAAATTTTGATTAATTTTGTAGGGCTGTTACTACTAATATTTGTATGTCACAGCAATCTGTTTATGAGTGTCAAGGAGAGATGACAAAAAATGAAGCAGAAACTGAAGAAATAGACGTGTTTTCTTATGAAAGCTTTCGTACCCTTACACAAAAGGTAATGGATATGAGAGAGAGAGAGAGACAGAGAGAGGATGAAAAGAAAAGAACTAGACAGTCGAAGAAACTAAGGAAATTCTGAGTCATCTCCTCCGCTGAGACCATATTATAAGTCACATCTCTCAGAGTCCATATTGATAGGATTTTAGTTCGAAGGTATAATGTTGGTTCTGAGAAAACTACACTCACCCTCTAACTTTTTTTTCTTTTCTTGAGATGAAAAGAGATATCTATGTGCAAATATATAATAACTGAAGATTCTACAACTCTAGGGTACGAAACCCTAACCCTAGACTACATTCAGTACATATCTACATAGATACGTGCCATATTTTAAAGGAAATAAATATTACTTGTTATTTGCTTTAACTAATGTTAGAAGCTCATGCCGTCATGCGTAAATAGAGAAAGGGGCTTGAGTCTTTGAGCTAACAATTGAAACACAACTAGGGGATGATTTAACTCCTGTGTGTGAGAGAGAGAAAGGTACGAAAATAGTGTTATGACTTCTGTTTCAGGGTCTACAGTTTTGCCTACAAAAGTTGTGGTGAAAACAGTGAGAGGTTGTGCTGGGAAAGTAGTGAAACATATTAAAATAATAATTATTAAAAAAAAAAGGCTGAAGACACCTTACATGGGAGAACATGATCTACTTTTATGAATCGGATCCAATGAGGGCGATGTACTGTTTCCTACTGTATTGATTATTTACAATCATATGAAAGAAGTAAGAGGTGAATCTCTGTGTTTTACATAAGCAAAGCTACAAGATCTCTTTATAAGATTAACTCGACAGTACTTGAGGGTAAAAGTATGCACAAAATCATGTTCTTTCTTTAACATTTTGAGTTTGAGTATCTAAAGTACTGGCCAAAAAGAGAAAGAAATATGGAATATTTGCTGAGTTTATGCGTTAGGGAAACCTGTTGACCTGCTAGTACATGCAGCAGGTTCCATATCTTTAGATAGATTGCACAAATATTTCTCATTAATCAAAAGAAGATGAGTCCAAAAGCAGGATTAGAAGTAAAATTTTGGTCAGCTGATAAAGTGGGACTTAGAGTTGAATTTTTATATTTTTATAAATAACTTTTTGAAATCTACGGCTAACAATTAGTTGCATAAAATTTATAGAGTAAAGTAAATTCAGTGGTCCTCAACAGAAAAAAATAAAGAAAGGCAAGAACATATTGCGTAAAGAAGGACCAAGTCGTAGACTTAGGCTAAGAGAATCCTCTTTATAAACATAACTAATGATATATCATTTATTCTTGAGCATAAATAATTAATGACACAGAAATGGGCAACTCCGGCATGCACATGCCTTGAGTTGCACTAATGACACAACAAAAGCTTCAATAACCACACACTGCTTTATTGTACTCCCTTATTTATCCTGTGCTAAAACACCGATACTTAAAGCTAATGGTTTTAGCAAGGATACTTAGAATATAACAACCAGCCCAATTACCAAATAAATTATTAATTAGGCAACAATAGAACTTGAGTGTTCTAGCCAAAGGGTCCATGTGAGGCTACCTAGCTAGAAACGTTATAATACCATACCAAGAGTGTTCTTGCAGGCATGCCTTGAGAGGTTGCTAAAAACCCTACATGGGATTCATGCCTGATCAACTGTCAGTTCACATGCTACCTTCTCCTCCTTCATTGATATTCCCTGACGGGTTATCATTCCAAGGAAGGTGATAAGGAAGAGACACGCCGGGAGCTTGGTAGAAACCTCCTTCATTACCAATCCTTCTATTGAACTGATCAACTCCCCTTTGGCGAGATGCCGACATTGGTGTCATTGAGCTAACTCCTGACACTGGCAATGCTGTGGGGATCTCATTGGAGGCGTAGCGAATCAGATCAGCATTCGCAGCATCAAGCTCCCTCTGCAATCTCTGAACCTGTTTTTGGAGGAAGGAAATAGCACCCACACAGCCATAAACTGGGTCTCTCACCCGTGCCTCAGCTTCATAAGCGAGAGAGTTCACGGCATCTTCTCTCTGGTGAGGTAGTACTTCATTCAGTAGCTTGGTGACATTGCTTGCTCCAAATATCTTGTGGACATTGGCAAATTTTTGAGGCTCCTCGGGTGGGAAGTAAGGGGCAAATATGCAACCCGGCATGCATTTCCTTCTCAAGAATTTGCAGGCAGCACATGGGGAGTTGTACGAGCTTGACGAAGCCATTTTTCTCTGAACAAAAGGATTTACAATCCAGAAACAAATCAAAAATTTCTTGTGGGTTTTCCTTGAATACAGAAAAACTCACACTTCAAATGAAGTTTGAAGACAAATTTATATTAAAACTTTCACAAGATTTTCATCTCTTTTCTAAGAGAAAACTGCAGAACAGAACTACTTCCTTTTTTCTTTTTCTTCACATTTTCCTTCAAAAGAATCGTTTTTAATTATGTACAAGTTGTTAACTTATTACTGAAGTTTTCATTATTTAGCTATTCTAATAAGCAAATCGTCTGTACTGGGTCTAGTAGGGATATGCTTCGTGATTTATAAGATGAAGTAACATACAGTTTGTGCAACTCACCTCCCCAAGTCCTTCCCTTTCTCCATCTTTCTTTCCTTCTTTATTCTTCTCCAGCTCCAACAGATCACATGAACACAAACACAAGTCTACCAAAATCCATTTATGAATCTAAATCGATCTATAATGTACCTTGAAACCTTCCTTCTTTTTATTTTCTTTGCGTTTTGTTCACCTTTTCCTTGTAGATGTCTTGATTGTTTCTATTTTCATGTTGCTACTTCTTAATTAGGCCCTCAAAAACAATTTAACTCTTACACATTACTTTACAGCCAAATTATATCTCCTGCTGCATGCGTCACTTTAGTTTTGGTTTCAGATTTTGTCTTTTCTATGAATTAACCAACTCCTATCCCTCAACACATCAAGCTCCTCCACATACCCTTTCTTTTACTCTCTGATTGTCCATCGATGTACACACTTTTAACTTAAGAGGATTCACAAAATGACACACACAAACACACAAACACACACACACACCCTTTCTTTTACTCTCTGATTGTCCGTAGATGTTTACACTTTTAGCTTGAGAGGATTTACAAAATGATATATATAATATAAGTTAAACTTTGATGATTAGAACAGTGCAGTTAGGCATAATTATGTATTCATATCTTTAATAAGTATTGCTCATGAACAGACATAGAAAAGCCCTAAATTATCAGAGGCTTTTAACCAATGGGCTGTTAGTAGTATCTGTTAGCTAGCCTTTAGCTAACCACAAAACAACAAAAACTGAAGAGAATTGTTAGACATAGAAAGGTATAAAGAAGCTACAGACGTTTACCTGTTTATGATCTAGGTTCCTTTGATCAGGTGAACAAAAAGAGGACTACCTTTTTGCTCTTTCAGGGGCTGTTTCAAGAGCTAACCAAATGTTCTTTGTTCCTTCCAAGAAAAAACTTAAACCTGTGCAAGTGAAAGAACAAGCTTCACAGATTCATCATTTATGAGAGATGAGCCCTCAAAGAGGAAACCCTAACTGTAGAAAGAGAGGATGTGAGGTGTGGGAGAGAGGCAAAATGCGGTTGCTAGCAAGGCAACAGGGGGATAGAGGAGGAAGGGCAAAGAGAATTTAGTAAAATTAGTGGATAGAGAAGGAATGGAGATAGGCAAAAGACAAAAGTAATAAATGGGAGGTACACTATAAAGAATGGCTAATCAAATAATAATATTTGGTTTGTGGGGATGTCTCCTATTTTTCATTATATCATATGTCTCTTTCCCATGCCCTATGCCAATTCTATTTTTATGTTATATCAAATATAGGCCAAACCATGTTAACTCATTTGAGAAAATGGCTCTTCTGTTTCTAATATTTTATCTATAAGCAAACTAGTAACTCAGAAAAATACATATTTTATCCAAGAACAGGACCCTTGGGGATTTGTCCGTAGAAAACTAAACACTTCTCATATAATTTTACAATCGATTCAACTCATAATTGCAAATGAATAAGTTCAATTTGGATGTAGTTATTTATTCTGTTAGTATGTTGTCTGTTCCTGCATGATTACCTCCAATATGGTGAGTGTACACTACATGATGTATTTATCTTTTACTTGGTATTAGGATAACACATCAGCTTCGACCTCGTAATTAAGAGTTTAGCACTAACCTCATTTTCACGAAACAGTTGATAATTGCAATATCACGAGAGTTCATTGAAGATGCACGAACATCATTTCTGCCTGTAATTAAGGAAAAGGTCCCTCTTCATTATGATTTTAAGTAGCTTTTACCTTTATGCATAATTCAACCCACATAATTTGCATTCCCTTGATTAATAATAATTAGACTCTATCAAGTAATACCAAGTATATATGTATACTAGTTTTAATTACCCCTTGTAAGCATCAATTTTCCCCTGATTAAGAATGTACCAGTGGTACAGTAGGGCGTCTGCAACACTATTTGCTCTTAAGGGGCAGTTTCCTAGTTTAAGGATGGTACTAAATAATGTCATATAAGATCAGAATTGCAGAAAAATATACTGGGTTGCATAATTTGCATTTGAAACTGTGAGCCTCAAATTAGAATCAACATTGATAGCTCTAATTTCATTATTCATTTAGTAAAAGTCCCATTTTAATTTCTCACATATTTTTGAAGAATTCACATATAATTGCATTCTTAACATGGAAGTATAATAAAACATTTACTTTGAACAACTATTTTTATTAAATTATTATAAGTACTTTACTTATATAATTTATTCCAAATAACTTCAATATCAATTTTAGAAAACAAAGTTTGGCGAATAACATATATATATAATTATAGTAGCTTTTGCTATCTTGGAGACTTAATATCACTCTGCGTCATCTAATAGAATTTTCTACAAATCCTAGCTAGATATTGTTCGACATTCGGCCTATTTGGAGGAGAGGTCTGGCCACAGAACTTCAAATTATGACGATTGAAACCCGCTAATACTACTATGGTTTTTAGTGCACTGAAAGAAACCAGCTAGCTAGCACATGTCCTAAATTAATTACTACATGCTAGCTTGAGCTAACAGACTTGATAGAGAGGAAAAGAATGTTCAGATTATGCATATTCCCCGTCTTAATATATATATATGTATATGCCTATGTCGAATGATTGACCCCAAACTCTTTCACTTCATGCCTTTCGACATCATAGTAGAGGTAAAGTGCAGATTTGCTCTATCAAACTATGAGCTTTGAAATCGTCCCTAACCCACGTCAATTTCTTGCCTCATATGATGAAACATCTCTATTCATATAACTTAAAGACTTTTCGACCAGGAGCGATGGCAGTCTTCTTCTACTTTGACGATGAGTACATGTTGAAAGGAAAATGCAAACCCTTCTTCTTTCGTTTATACTCTATGCTGCGGTGTCTGCATCATGAATCCTTTTTATTATTCTTTCAGAAATTAAATATTGATAGATATAGGTGTCGAGGCTTGGAACTTTAAATATACTAGCTCAAGGAAAACAATTATGACATATTTGTGACTAGTATTAATTGCTGCTCTATTTATCGCAAATTTAGTTACACTTTTATTTTTTATATGGTTTTCAGTTTTCATTACTTAATTCTTATTTATATATTTTAAACCATAAACAAATATTTTTTTGAATGGTTAATATCAATATAGTTACATTTTTACTACTAAAAATAAAATAAAATAATTTTATGAATTAATTAAGTAATTAATTTTTTCTGTTTTATATAATATTTGGCAATAGATATTAATAATAAATTCAACATATTTAAATAAATAACTAAATAATTATGAAATTTTCAAATCAATATTTATTCATTAAAACATTTATTGATTTTAAAATTAATGCGATTATCTAGAATTAAATATTTAATTTCTAAATAATTTAACTTTTAAAATTAATGTTATTATTTAGAATTAATTATTTGTTTCAAAATAAAATTTTTTTGAAAATTTAAAATTTGTGTATTTAATATACTTTAAACTTAAAATATATTTCTTAAATACTTGTATGTTTTGAAATGTTTATTTTTAAAATTAAATTGAATTAATTATAAAAATATGTTATATTATATTTTTTATAATTTTTATTAATAATCAATGTTAAGTAACCAAAAATTTTAAATAAAATTTGAAGAAGTATACTCATGAATCCACTAAAAAAGGGCGTGTTTCTGTTCCTAAGATTTTATGCGGGAGAGTTACCGCTCTATGTTTTCCATAAAAAACAAGTAACAAGTTGCAAGTGGCTAAGGTAAATGGGTGAAATGCAAAAGTGTCCGTGTGCATAATTTCAAATAGGACTCCTACCCTATACCCACAGGAATCCGCTGTTAGTATAAGATGATAAAACCATGGAATTGACATCATGATAGTGACTTGCACGGAAAATGCCAATCAGCTTCTGCATCAATTCTAAGGTTAGGTTCCCCTTGGATAGGGTCGTTCACTTGCTGGTGTAGGTTATGATAGGTTATGATGCTGCTTATTATAGTGGCAATTCAGTAAACTAGCATCTACGTAAGTAAGGCCCTTGTCGAAAGTATTGTTTAGATAAGAAAGTTGAAGTGCTGCCTTTTGTTTTGTGTTTTTACATGATTGATAGAATTCCTGTTCCGTTGCTAAAAGTAAGAATGCTAATGCTTGCTTAATCGATAAATTGAAGACGGAATCTCTTCCACTAAAAACAAGAAAGAAAGAAAGCAAGATTCTAACCAATTTAGTTTATTATGGGAGTGACCAAGTGATGAGTATATTTAATAAAATGCATTATCTTAACATAATTTTTATAAAAGTATGTATATCTTTTAATTTTTTGTCCCTAAAACGATTGCAATTTTAATTGATATGATTTTCATTAATTCGAACATAATTTTCAACACAAAACATATTAATTTATGTGGTTTTCACTAAATCGATTAACGTAAAGTTGCAGGGTTAGTGACTACAAAGAAGAAGGGGGTACGTTTAGAGAGCGTAGACAAAGGATCATAGGGGAAGGCATAGAGTTACGTAGCAAGTGAGTCAGTGAGTGGGGGCTTGGAGTAGGATAGAGGTAGCTGTCCCAAGTCTGCCAACAAATGTTGTTGTCGTTGGTCTCTTTCACATCCCCGACCAGTAATTTTGGGTCAGGACAGGACAGGGTCGTGCTTAATTTCTCCTCTATACCTCCACTTCCTTTCTACTCTCCTCTCCCAGAAACAAGGATTTTTTAATCCCTATGTCTCCATTTGTCAGTGTAGGCCTATGATGGAGTGAACAAATAGGTCATGATCATAAGTCCGTTGATTACGTACCATGTAAATAAGCTAATGTAGAAGTAGAACATGCGTTCCTGGATACCCCAAATTGCACTGCACTGTGTACTGGTGATGAAATTGCTGAGCAATGCCTAGCTGTACGTGTTAGCAGCTACGTGCCTGTTGCTAAGATATCACCATTTTTCTGGAAAAGGATCTTCTTTCTCAAACCTACTATATGTACATTAAAAGTTCCCCTGAAATATTTAAATTTCTAATCAATACAAGTGCCATTTATGTACATATATCCTTACAATGGAATGGGTTTATATGAATTAATTTTATCACTCTTGCGCCGGCAAGTATTAAAGATGTAAAACTTATGGAATGAAGCATATGCAATTGCATCAAGTGATTAATTAAATAAAGGGTTAAATATAGGGCAAATTAAAAGGGTTAAATATAGGGTAAATTATGTAAAAATATTCAAAATTTTAATTTATTATAAAATTAATTCGCTGTTAAATTTATTAAAAATTTTAAAATGAAAACTTTTTTTTTTTCAAAGTAATCTCAACTTCCTCTGTCAATCCAACCAATAATGCAATTGTTTAATCTTTGAAAACTCCATCACCAAAGCCATCCCTCATCGTCCTCAATTTGCACTAATTGCTGAATGTATCCATAGTCAAATTCAGGCTTGTTCCTGAAATTTTATAAGCCTTGGGTAAGTAAAAAAAGGGGCTCTTATTTTGTCTATTTTTGTTTTTTTCATAATAATTAAGATTGAACCCTTATAAAAAAAACAAAAGGAGGTAAAATATGAGCTAATGAAACAAAATAGGGGCCTGTTATTGTTTATTTTGTTCTTCATGAAAGTGAGCCCTAGGCGGGCCAGCCCAAATTGTCCCGTTGATGATTAACGACCATGATATGTTTGTTTTTTGAACATTGGGCTTCGTTTTTAGGTATGCCTTCGTTACTTTTTTATGATACTTTTATTTGAAGGTTTTTGTTATAACTTGAAAAGTTGGAACCTTAAGGATTTATTTTCTTTTTGTTGTTAAGCTTGATTTCGTCCTCTTTCTTGTTTCCAAGATCCACCAAGTTAATTAATCTTATGCATTGTTTCTTTGGGTAACGAAGGGAAGGGTGTTAGTGAGATAGTTTATCTCATTCAAACTTCTTATCCTCATCATGTATATGATATATTTCTGTTTACGGTAAACTCTTCCTTACTAGTAAGATAGATTCAAACTAGTAGTTTAGTGTTATCCAAAGTGTTTTTGTACTTGTATATGTACATTTCACTATTGCAATACAACTGAGCTATTCTAGTCTCTATACAACCATATGGTATCAGAGCCATTGTTTGCCAGATTTTGCAAACAAAACAAAATTGCATCTCATTCATAGATTGAGCTCCATAAGATATTGTGATCAACGACGGCGAAGTAGCTGGAGGTAGAGTTGCCTTCATAGAGAACCTTACTCGTAGACGCATTCAATGTTGTTGACGGTGACGCAGAGCGAAGAAATACAGGCAACAAAACTGACGAAGAGAGCCACAACAACATAGATCTGTCTTCAGCCATGAACACCCCTGAAACACATAACCAGTTAGTCATGGCAAATCAATCTTCTCCCATCCCCACCAATATCCATCATGCCTTCTCTGTAAAATTTACCATAAAAAACTAATTATCCTGGAAAACTCAATTCTCTCCACTGTTAAACTATCAAAAACTTAATGGGTTCATTGATGGAACCTATCCACCGCCACCAAAAACTATTCCATCCCCCACCAATCCCTCTCAACCAGTTTCGAATACTGCCTATGAAGAGTGGCTTAGCAAAGATCAGATGCTTCTTTCATGGCTTCTATCTTTTCTCACTGAGGAAGTTTTTCCCTATATCATCGGTCTTGATTCTTCTTTTATTATTTGGCAAGCCTCAAATCACACATTTTGTTGGGACCTGATCTCGGAATCGGACCCTAATCGGAAAACGGAAACGAAAAACAAAAAGGTGAAACCAAACGAAAAGCGAAACAACGAATGCGAAAGCAAAACGAATAGCAAAGAACGAAAACGAAAGAACGGAACAAACGCCGAAAGAACGAAATACGAACGAAAGCAAAGCGAATTCAAAACGGAACAGAAAAGCGAAACAAATTCGAATTCGAACTGAAACAAATTCTGACATCCGCGAACAAAACCTTTAGAAAAGCGTCACGTCGCGTTGGAAACCCTAAAACTAATCCAATTCGAAACCGGTATAATTTTTTTTCATTCTTATTCATTTCATCTATAAACAAAACAACTTAGATCCATACAATTTCCCTTTTTAGAAATTCATCCTCATGCAAAACTTAATTCGTAAAATTCTTCTTATTCTTTCATACATATCTCTTAACTCATCAATTTAATCAAATTCCTATTATTTCATTTACCATAATGTCT
>JAOSBM010000049.1:82555-104657 GCA_027568955.1 Erythroxylum tenue | reverse complement strand
AAGTCTTTAGGAAGTCGGTAAATTGTTGCTAAGTTGTTGAGTCATGATAGTAACAGTGGGTAGTTTTTATTAATGCTTTCGTGACCCATGTTGTCCAATAAGCTTTCTATAAAGCCTTGTTCTAATAATTTACTTTAAGTGTGTAAGTTAATATTATTTCTTTTTATCTTATTGATCTCATCTTCTCTGCTCACTCTTCTTTTTATGTTTATGTTTAAAAATTTCAACACAACTTAACCAAACCAAAGTCAGGGATCATCGGGTTGAAGTTTTCGTCAAGCAAAATGTCATGAGGCTTGATGTCGAAATGGAGGACTCTTTGCTTACATCCCTGGTGAAGATATTCAATACATTTAGCTATGCCAATAGAAATATTTTGAAGTTTCTCCAAGCCAAGAACATCACTCTTCCCCTCAGGCGAAACTATGAATTTCTGTAGCGAATCATTCGGCTGGAATTCGTACACTAGAGCTCTTCTAAACCAAGTGAACTACATTCACATGGTGGACTTGACCCATTGTTCTCACTTCCTTCACGAAATCTTCCCCTTTTCCGGTGGAATTATTAAGGATCTTGACAGCAACTGTAATTTCACTTGAAAGTTTTCCCTTGAACAGCTCCATAAAATTCCATTTCCCAGTTTTTCTTCAAAATTATTGGTCATCATCTTAATATCCGCATAAGAGTATCTTCCAGGCTTAAAAGAGCCTTATAGTCGTCTAGAAACTCGTCAATCTTGGCTTGCTTTTCTTTCTCAGATCTGTCTTTCCTATCTAGAAAATATAGAGCAGTCACTAACAGCGAAAGTAGAGAACCAAAGATGACAGGAATTATGATCACTAGCTTTTCTCTGGCACCTGTTAAGAAAGGTTTAGGGGGATATAAACAACTTATCTGCAAATCATAGATGCTGATGCTGATGTTTTATGCACTACTTACATAATCCAACTTATCAACAAATATGAAGCTCTACTTTCTGTCTCAAGTTCTAACAATTTTATGACCTATGCTTCTTCAGGAAATGTTCCATAAATAAGGCCGTTCAGTTTCACTTGTTCTTCTTCGTTTAACAGGAAAAGAGTTGTAAAACACCAGAATTGCAAGACACTGACTAGGGATAACTCTTGAACTTAATTCCTGGATTTCTAAACCAACATTAGAAACTTTTTTTGTTTTGTGCTCTTATAGGAACTGGTTCAACTGGTATTTCCAGAAATGCAAAAGACATTTCTGTCATCTAGATTGGAAATATATATGCGGAGGAAATATCAATGTGGCTGCAGAATATACCTTTTTTTTTAATTTCGGGATGCCGTAGCATTCGGTCTGAAGTATTGTACCATTGTTATTTAGTCTACATCTCTTGCCTTCTACTTCACAATTGGCACATTTAGGCTTGGACCAGTTCACTAGAAGATTCTTAGGCTGTCGAAACACATCTGTCGGAACCGATAAAAAGTCCGACAGTTTGGTGCAAGATAAGAGGGATTTGTAGCCTGATAACTTCTTTGCTCGATTCACAGTGAAACAAGGTGTAGTTTTCCTGGGAGTGATTGAAGTGGAAGGGGGATGCAGCTAAACTGAAGTTGGCTAGGTGTCTGGGAAGACATATCTGGGTCATTGATATGTATCATGTGGGACTTTTTTTTTTTTTTAATTACAAAAGGGCCAGACTAAATTAACTCAAAGCTCTAGCAAAACGTGCTCCTCGCGCATCACGACAGAGCAGCTCCTGGACTCGGAAAGGCGGCTCCAGGAGGACATGAAGGCCCGGACCTAGGGTATCATGTGGGACTTTTAATCAATATTCTTAACATAAAGTTTAGTGAACTTGGTAACTCCAAAAAAGTATGCTTCTTGTCGGTACAAGACACATTAAAAACAGGGTATCCACAGTGTTTTGGTTGCTTATCTCTAAGCAAGAACGGGAACCGAATCGCAGGCCCATGTTTACCGCAACTTGCTTCCATGCACTCATCTTGTTCTTCTGCTGTTACCTCAGCAAAACTTGCTGCTACAGTAAGGCAGAACAGATACAATAAAATTGTAGAAACTTTGCCCATTTTGAATGTTCAAGCTACTAATAAGCCATCATGGTTTTAGTTATTAACTGTTGATTCCAACTATGTGTCAACATTGATGGCTATAGCAAGTTGTTAATAAAAATTTGGTCCAAAAAGTGGAGCAGAATTATTTAATTAAAAAACTTGGCCTTTACGAGCTTTATGACCAAATTATCTAACTGAAAAAAAGAAGGGAAAAAGGGCTTTCTTTCCTTCAAATATTGATTTTGAAGAGATGATAACCTTCCTGTTGCAACTGGCGAGTATCCTTGCTCGAAACCATGCATTATCCACTTGATTTCAAGTAACTTTTGACGTCCTTTTCATGATTCCATCTCTCTTGCTCATACCTACCTATCCTTCATTTTTTTTTCCCCCACTTGTCTGCCATTATTGTTTCAAGCGAAACAGGAAAGGGAGGAGAAGATAAACCATTACAGCTTTTCAGCACGTTAGTTCACAACCCAACTCTGGATTCAGTCCAAGTTTCCATAGACTAAATATAGCATGCTTATAATATCTTATCTTGAATTCTTATCAACTTGGAAGGAATATTGATGGTGGAGTTTAGGATTAGTACTTCCACTTTTTTGTCCCAACAACCATGAGAAAATTTTTATAAAAAAACAACTTTTCCCATTTTCAAGAGTTGAGAAGAGCAAAGAAACCAGACATAACTGAACCCCAGTTTCAGTTCCAAATTACTTTCAGAAGTAAACCCAAGAATGTCAAAAGTTGGAGTCTTCTCTCCATTTCTTCCCCTGTCTGTCTCCGTTCATGCTCTGCTAACTGTTTCTTCACAAAAGCTCTCATCTTTAAGTGCTATGATTATGTTGATTGGCATTACATAACCTCTCTTCTTTTGTTCAAGAGTAGACCAGTCCTGTTCTGTCTTTATCGTCCTCTGTTCCTCCGTCTCTCAGTGTTTCGGATAAAGTTTCGATCTTCCGCAGGTTACACGACCTCTTTGCTGCCTGTCATTGTCCATGTGGTCTTTAGTGCTCGAACAAACCACAGATGTGATCGCTTCTCTTCTTTTGGAAATCTAACTAACATCACCTACCCTTTTCGATTCAAGACTGACCCGCCAAACTGTGGCGACCCTTTCTTTGAACTGTCTTGCGAGAACAACCAACCATTCTTGAACTTATATTCAGGCAGGTATTACGTCAAAATCATCAACTTTACAGATTCAACAATCCGACTCGTCGATGTCGGTGTTAGTAATGATGATTGCTCCTCACTTCCTCGCTGCTCGTTGTCCTATGAAAACTTCAGTAATTATGAACACGCATATAAGCTAGACGATTACAATCTGCAACTGGGTTTTGCATTTGTGAGTTGCAGAACTTCAATGGAGTCTCCTCTCTATGTGAATGCTTCTTCCTCTCCTTCTTGTGCTAATGGAGATAACTCTTCCTTCTTGTTCACATCCTGGTCCATGAATTCGTATAAATACATATTTCCCAGTAATGCACCAAAGCAGGCTCTGAGAGAGTTCTGTACCGTTGATCAGCTAGTTCTTTCAAGTTTTCCAGTGAATCAAACCACCAAGAACCTGACGTATTTGAACATTCAAAGGTGTCTGGAGCAAGGGTTTAAGCTTTCCTGGTCTCCCATTAACTGTGAGGAATGCAAAGGCTATGGTTGCTGCCAATATGATCCAACTACCTATCTTGTCCAGTGCTCCGAGACTTGTCGTTTTACCCGAATTGATTCCTTCAAATGCGAGTAAGCTTTCAACTGTGAAAACTTTTCAATGCAGTTGGTTTACCTGCTTGTAAATCCCTTGACAACTCAAGCTTCTTGCGGTTCTGCTAATTTCATAAACCAATCTGAACCTTTTAGTTTCAAGTTCTTTGTCCGAGGCCAAAGATAATTCCTCAGAAGGTTTCATTTCCCCTGCCTTCTTTTAGTCTTCTGCTATCTCCCAGTCAGTGATTTGGTTGTTCTTTTTTCAGTTTGAATTGCTTCAGGATTTTGATTTGCTGAACTCCCTCTCTGTCTCTTGTTTTTCATCTGATCGGTCATCGATCTCCGGGCTTTGCAAAATTCGATTGATTGTCTTGTTTCTTTTCAGATGGATTGGTTCTATGATTTTGCTATTGTTCAATCCCCATCTTGTTGTTATCTCTTTTTTCCTTTGGTTGTACAATGGATCAAGGTTTCATGAACCTTCTGCTGCATCAAATCGTTATGATTATCATCGGATGTAAGTATTATTTCCGTAACGCTTAGCTTAATTTACGAACTAGAACTCGGAATTCTTTCCCATCAGAAATGGGATGATCAGTCATTAAATTTAATATATGCCTCTGCCTAGAACATAAAATTCAGTTGCATTGTATTAATGATCCTTTTGAATTGGTCTTGGAAACTGACTTTTACATGTTCTCATTTTCACTGCAGATCTGTATTTACTTTGGAGTTTGGACCCCATGTCATTGGTAAGACTCATTCTCTTCCTGAGGAACTATAGTCCAGGATTTGTTATTAACTTCTGTTCTTTCTTACTTGCATATATGTTTTCTGGAAAGTGAAGAAAACCCGAATTGAGTCAAGATGCATATGCTAAAATAGGAGGAAAAATCTCGAGAAAGTTTCGATCTTTAAATGTCACTAACAGGCTCTCTCACTGTTTTTGAAACTCCAGAAGGATATTTTGTGCTGAGAACCCTATGTGGGGCTCCATGTCTTCATTCTCTTGATCTATAAATGGCGAAGGAGGCATTTATCGATGTACGATTCCATTGAAGAATTTCTCCAAAGTAACAGTCACCTCGTGCCAATAAGGTACACTTACTCGGAAGTTTAGAAGATGACCAGTAATTTCCTGGATAAATTGGGTCAGGGTGGTTATGGCTCTGAGTACAAAGGTAAGCTCCGAAGAGGCAATCTGGTCGCGATAAAGATATTAACCAAGGTTAATGCAGATGGACATGAATTCACCAATGAAGTTGCCGCCATAGGAAGGATTCATCATGTTAATGTTGTCCGGCTTATTCGGTTCTGCGGAGAGGGATCATAGCGAGCTCTTGTATAGGACTTCATGGCCAACGGATCCCTTGACAAGTACATATTCTCTCAAGAAAGTTGTCACTCATTAACTTGTCAGGACCTGTATGCAATATCTCTAGGAGTGGCTCGTGGTATTAAGTACTTGCATCAAGTTTGTGACATGCAAATGCTGCACTTCGACATCGAACCTCACAACATTCTCCTTGATAAGAACTTCACTCCCAAAGTTTCTGATTTCGGACTCGCTAAACTCTATCCGGCAAAGGATAGTATCGTTCCAAGTACAGCAGCTAGGGGAACACTTGGATACGTAGCACCAGAGATGTTCTATAAAAACACTGTAGGTGTTTCACATAAAGCTGATGTTTACAGTTTTGGGATGCTGCTAATGGAAATGGCTGGGAAAAGGAGGAACTTCACTACAGTAGCGGATCATTCAAGTCAAACTTCTTTCCTTTGTGGGCTTATGATCAAATACACGATGGAAGAGAAATAGAAATCATAGATGCAGCAGGGGAAGCAAAGAATATAGTGTATAAGATGGTTGTTGTGGCTTTATGGTGCATACAAATGAACTCGAACGATCGTCCTGAAGAAAGTTGTAGAGATGCTGGAAGGTGAAGTACAAGGAATTCAATTGCCTCCTAGGCCTTCTTTATATCCTGATGAGACATTGAAGAATGTTAGGGATGATACCAGTACAATATCGTCATCCTGTGCATTAGATGTATTACCAGAATCAACAATGTTTGGCTTTGAGTATGACTTGAGCAGGCTTGGAGGTTTGAACTTGGAATCATAGTTGACCAACTAGATTTAAGCAAATGATACTTTGTGATTGAATCAATGATGTTTCATCCAGTACTGCTACTAAAAGCTGCAATTTTCGTGCCCTTCTGTATATATGTTAGGTTTGGGTTATCCGTAATTCTCGAGTATCTTCATCAGGTGTAAAGTTGTACCTGCCTGAACACAATACTCAAAACAACAATGGGTTGAAGTAGTTGGTCTGAAGAAGAGGAGATTTTGAGTTGTTTCTCTCATGTAACAAGATTTAATAGGCTGATGGCATTTGATACAACATTGCTTTATTTGCTATTGAACAAGGTGTAGATTTCTGTGGATGGTTGGCCTGGAAGGGAATAGTAGAGATCCTGAGATGACTAGTTCCTCGGGAAGATGACGTATATCCGATTATAGACATGTCGTCACTGCGACTTGTGATCCCTTTCTAAGCACCAGCTCCATAATTGACAGATCCAAAAGAGTGTCTGTTTACAAGACAGATCAAAACTAGGAAACCCACAGTAGTTTAGTTCTATTCTTTTTCCTGTCATAGGCATGTCGTCGCTGCCACTTGTGATCAGTTGCCAGGCACGAGCTCCACAGTTGACAGATACGAAAGAGTGTCTGTTTACAAGGCAGATCAAAGCTAGGACATCCATAGTAGTTTTGTTCTGTTCTTTTTCCAATTTGAATTATCAGTAGCCTTTGGTGTTATTGTTGTTCCTTCCATTTTTAATATTTCCTAGTGCTCTTGCAGCAGATTCTGTTAATGATTATGCAATAAATCTAAGGCTTCATGTTCAACTCCTAATCTGTGCTAAAATGGTGCGAAATGCAAGAAAGTTCCTAACTTTATTACAATTGGCATGAAAAAACGATGATCTTTATTGGAATAGACAAGCAGTTACACTTTTGTACACTTCCTACGTTAAAATTTTACAACTGCTTTGTCTTGTCCGTAAAAAGACTACACAAACCAAAGTACTGAGCTTTAACCAAACGTCGATGGAGTTTGGTCGCATACATAAACTCAATTTATTAGCATCTTTGATTGGTGGGAGTGACGATGGTGATAGGCCTTTCCTCTCTTCCCCACGCCGCCAAACTCCTCACGCCGCCCAATAATTGCTCTTCCCGCCATAAGCACTCTTCTTCTACCTTAAAACCTCTGAACACTTTCAGCTCCCTGAAACACCGCCTGAACCACCACATCAATGGCGGCCAACTCCGGGAAGCAATCTCGACCCTTGATCTCATGTCCGGACAAGGGTCCCACCCTGACCTCGTCACTTACTCTCTTCTCCTCAAATCCTGCATTAGGTCTCATAACTTCCGGCTCGGCAAACTCGTCCACGATTACCTGACTCGGTCACAGCTCGAGCCTGACTCGGTCCTGCTTAACTCTTTGATCAGCCTTTACTCAAAATGCGGTGAGTGGGACAGAGCCAGTGAGATATTTGAGGATATGGATGATAAGAGAGACTTGGTTTCGTGGAGTGCTTTGATATCTTGTTACGCTAACAATGGATTGGAATTGAAAGCTTTGAGTATGTTCATTGATATGCTTGAATTAGGGTTTTATCCGAATGAATACTGTTACACAGCAGCCATTCGTGCTTGTTCCAACAGAGGGTATGTTTCTTTTGGAGAGATAATTTTTGGGTCAGTGATAAAGACTGGATTTTTGGAGTCTGATGTGTGTGTTGGGTGTGCTTTGATTGATATGTTCATAAAGGGGAAGGTTGATTTTGAGTCTGCATGTAAGGTGTTTGATAAAATGCCTGAGAGGAATGCCGTCACTTGGACTTTGCTTATAACTAGATTTCAACAATCGGGCTTTCCAAGAGACGCTATAGATTTGTTTCTGGATATGCTTGTGTGTGGATATGTTCCTGATAGGTTTACTCTAAGTGGAGCTGTTTCTGCTTCTGCTGAACTAGGGCCGTCCTCTCTTGGACAGCAATTGCATTCCTGGATAATAAAAAAGGACTTGACTTTGGATGTCTGTGTAGGGTGTAGTTTGATAGACATGTACGCAAAATGTACATCAGATGGATCCGTAACTAGTTCCAGGAAGGTGTTTGATAGGATGCTAGATCATAATGTCATGTCTTGGACTGCAATTATTTCAGCATATGTGCAGAGTGGAGCAGATAACTGGGGAGCTATAGAGCTCTTCTGTGACATGATTCAGGGACCAGTTAAACCAAACCATTTCACTTTTTCAAGCATCCTTAAAGCGTGTGCAAACTTGTTGAATCCCAGGGCTGGTGAACACCTATATTCTTATGCTGTGAAAATGGGGTTTGCATCAGTTAACTGTGTGGGGAATTCTCTTATTAGCATGTATGCACAATGTGGTGACATGGAAAATGCTCGGAAAGCGTTCGACGTTATGTTTGAGAAGAATCTGGTTTCTTATAATACAATTGTTGACGCATATGCTAAAAGTTCAAATCTTGAAGAGGCATTTGATCTAAGTCATGAATTGGAGGATACAGGGATTGAAGCTGATGCTTTCACGTTTGCTAGTCTTTTAAGTGGAGCTTCAAGCATTGGTGCAATTGGCAAGGGTGAGCAGATCCATGCTCGGGTTCTTAAATTGGATCTTAAATCAAACCTTCATATATCAAATGCTTTGATCTCTATGTACTCGAAGTGCGGAGATATAGATGCTGCCTTTCAAGTTTTTAATGAGATAAGAAATCGTAATGTTATATCCTGGACTTCGATGGTCACAGGATTTGCAAAACATGGATTTGCAGCTAGAGCTCTGGAAACATTCTGCCGAATGTCAGAGGCTGGTGTGAGGCCAAATGAGATAACCTACATTGCTGTTTTATCAGCTTGTAGCCATGTGGGATTGATTTCAGAGGGATGGAAGCACTTCGAGTCAATGACTAGAGATCATGGGATTGTCCCTAGAATGGAGCACTATGCATGTATGGTTGATTTATTAGGCAGATCAGGACATCTAGACGAAGCTATGGAGTTTATTAACTCAATGCCTTTCAAGGCCGATGTTCTGGTCCTCCGTACATTTCTGGGAGCCTGCAGAGTTCATCGAAACAGAGACCTCGGGATGCAGGCAGCTAAGATGATTCTTGAACAAGACCCTCATGATCCAGCAGCATATGTTTTATTATCAAACTTGTATGCTTCAGTTGGTCAATGGGATGATGTAGCACATATCAGAAAAAGCATGCAAGAGATGAATTTGATTAAAGAAGCAGGTTGTAGCTGGATGGAGGTGGGCAACAAAGTCCACAGATTCTATGTTGCGGATACTGCACACCCGAGAGCTGTGGAAATCTACAGAGAATTAGATCAGTTGGTTCTTGAAATAAAGGAACTGGGTTACGTTCCTGACACAGATCTTGTTCTTCATGAGGTGGAGGAGGAACATAAAGAGCTGTACTTATTCCAACACAGTGAGAAAATTGCTGTTTCATTTGGCCTAATCAGTACCGGCAGATCGAAACCAATAAGGGTTTTCAAAAACCTTCGTGTCTGTGGAGATTGCCACACTGCAATGAAGTACATGTCGATGGCTCGGGGGAGAGAAATAGTGTTAAGGGATTCCAATCGATTTCACCATTTCAAGGATGGAGCTTGCTCCTGCAATGATTACTGGTGAACTTTATCTTAATTCCTGCTGATTACTGAAAGATGGTATAGTTTTTGCATCGTTCAGTTTGTAGTCAGGATTGGCATCAGGCATTGTATAGCTCCTGGCAATTAGAACATCGTTAACAGTTCTCCTGTCTACAGCGCAAGTTCTGACAAAAGATATATGTACCAGAAGAATTTACTGATGTTTCTGCTTCCAAAATGATGAAACTATGAATAACTTAACCTTTAGTTACTAATATCAAGTTTATAATCTTCGAAAACATGTGCTAGAAGCTGCTTGGAATCCATAAATCCACTGGTTTAAAGACTCCAAATTCTTCTTCCTGACTCAGGAGGAAGAATTTCGAGTTTCTTTCCTGATATGATTATGTTCATTACTTCAGTTGCATGGAAAGCTATGATATCAATTTCTGTCCTGACAAACCTGATATGATTTTCTTTCTCATTAATCTCTTGATGAGAGAAGCTATGGTTTATGGTCAGGTTCTAAATATAATTTATGATCAGAATTGCAATTCTGAGGAATAACTTACTTTGGCATGACTTGTCTTCTTCGTCCAATTCTGAACAGAACAACTTCCCAGGGCGGGGAAAGTTGACAGGGACTTTCTTCTAAAATGGAAACTGATAGGTTCTTCTCCTTCTGCATATGATTTAAGTCCTGGAAAAAGTTTTTGGTATGTTCAGAAGTTGGTTCAAAGGACCTCATCAAAGTGATGTGATGTTCAATAATGGCAGACTTGACAGCAACCGACCACCACACCAGCTCTTCCTCTTCCACCATAAATGGTCCTTTAAATCATATCACGTATCTTAGTGAAGAGACCACTCGACTTAATATGTCGGAAAGTTTTTTCTCGAATGGCGCATATTCGGTTCGAGCAGCTTATAAAGCACTTTTTTCGAAAGAGGTGTCTAATGATCCTGTTTCGTCTTATTTTTCTTGGTTGTAGAAGGTGACTGGTCCATCGAAATTTAAACATTTCTTGTGGTTACTTGGATACTCATGTCTTCAGACAAATTCTTTGAGGTTCGTACGGGATTTGACTACTTCTAATTTGTGTGGAGTGTATTTTTTATATGCTGACTCTCCTTTGCATTTGTTGCGTGATTGTCGTCGTGCGGTTGCATGATGGCAGCAGTGGGATGTTTCTATTAATTTTTTTACTGCAGTAAACTTGGTTGATTGGCTAGCTTTGAATTTACATGCTCATACTGTGGGTCCTTTTGGGTTTGCCTGGGCACATTGATTTCTGGCAGGTATTTGGTGGTTGTGGAAGGCTCGGAATCTATTGATCTTTCAAAAGGAGTTTCTTTCCTTAGCAAATTTGAATGGTTGTGTTTTTAAAGTTGCACTGGATGTGTCTCTGACTTCTATTTCAATACCGAAGTTTCATGGTGTGTGGCGTTGGATTAGTTGGACTGCGCTGCCATCTGATTGGGTGAAGTTGAATTGTGACGACAGTTCTATTGTTAATCTTAGGCTGACTAGTGGTGGAGGGTTGTTGCGTGATTCCTTTGGTCGTTGGCTAGGAGGATACTCGTTTCAAATTGGTGTTTTAATTATCCTGATGGGGGAGTTATGGTCCATTTGAGATGATTTAATTTTTGCGTGGAATCACGGTTTTCGACAAGTCATTGTAGAATCTGGTAGCATGGAGGCGGTGTGAATGGTGACTTGTGGTGTTATTTTTTCACATCCCTTGTCTATTTTAGTTGTGGATATTCAAGCTTTACTTGCTAGGAATTGGAAGTGTTCTATTAGGGATGTGCTTCGTGAAGGTAATTTTGCAACAGATTATTTGGTTAAATTGAGTCATGACATTACTTCTAATTTTCAAGTTTGAGAGGATATTCCTGACACCCTCTTTTTAATTATATGGGTTGATGCCTGTAACATTTCTTTTAGGCGTTAGTTTTTAGTTTCTCTTCGTTATAACCACACAAAAAAAAAACACTACTTGGCAAAGCCATGCAAGAATCTACAAAACCATAGTATTCTCCCATGGCATTATCTTCAACATTGTCAAGGCCAAAATTTAATTTAAAATTTAATTAAACTTAAAAAAATATCTGAACAAATTTTTAAAATTTTTTATATCAATTTAGCATCAAATTAATCAAATAAAATTAATAGATTTAAGTTTTTTTGGGTTAAACTCAAGTTTAATTTAAAGTGGTTATTAAAAATATATAATTTTATTTATTAATAGAATAATATTTTGTTAACACAGATAAAATGAAATTAACACACAAAATTAGGAATAAGATCGGTTTTTTTTTGTTTTTTTGCCTGAATTACAGCATTATAAAAAAATTAAGAAATAAGTCATGAATGCTTCTCCAACTGAACACTGTAACGAACATTACATGACATGTAAAGCTTTCAATGCTCATTCCCATCTTTCCCGCTCACTTCACGGCATTCCATTGTTCTTACCAGACGATCTCACCTCAAATCACATCTCTTTCTTTTATCGTTTTCTTTTTCCATAGAAAGATTCTATCTTTATCTCCATTCTTCTTTGTTCCTCTCTGTTTTTTTCTCATCTAAAGCACCACCGATCTTTTAGCTTGCTTCTGATAAGATGGATCATTTTTGTTTTTTCTATTCTTCACATGAACCACTACAAAAACTTGAATAGCATAGTCTCACGGTTCCTTTCTGAACTAGAGGTCCTGCTCAAGAGCTTATAGGGAAGCCATTTTTGGAGACAATAGCTGGGGCATTGAGGCCTGGAGGGGTCCTCTGTAACATGGCGGAAAGTATCTGGCTTCATACACATCTTATAGATGATCTGATCTCTGTCTGCATAGACACATTCAAAGGTCCCGTGCGTTATGCCCGGCCAACCTTCCCCACATATCCAAGGTGATGAGGGTCTAAAGTTGTTCGTATTTCTTTTCTACAACTTCTAAATTCTCTTCCAAGTTCTTGAGTGACTTCTCTACCTTGAAGTCTGCGAGGCAGTTCTAATTTTCTATGTTACTTTGAGACAATTCTTTACTTATGGCCTGATTCCTTACCTGCGCAGTGGTGTTATAGGATTTTTATTCTGCTCAAAAGAGGGATCACCTGTTGACTTTCTGTATCCTGTGAATCCTCTTAAGAAGGTAGAAGTAGCTATCATTCATAAAAGAGATCTCAGGCTCTATAATTCAGAGGTAATTACTTGTTTGCTCATCAGTTTCCTGTTTTCTTGGTGATATCTCTAATGTTCAAGATGCTTGTTAAGTTGAACGACATGACCTGCAGTTTTTTCGTATGCTTTCTCTACCTCGTTTAAGACACATTTAAGTCGTTAGTTCCTGTCTGAAAGATTTTACTCATTAAACTGTTAACTCAGTTCTCGTGTGTTCCTGAACAGATTCACTCTGCTTCCTTTGCATCACCAACATTTTTAAAGAGGGAAGTGAAGTCTCTGTGATTCAAACAGAAATGAAGTGGAAGAAGCAAATTCTGAAATCAACGACATATGTTCAATCACGGCTCGCTGCGAAGCCATAAGCCCGTGTTATACTTATCAGGAAGAGAATGGATCGTACAAAGAAAAATGAGATGGACAATCTTGCTTTTTGTCTCAACTTTATTTCTTCCTACATTTGGGGAACTGGTAGTAAGACACTTTCGTGTTTCCTACCTCAAAAAGAATTACTTACTAGATTTTTTCTCTGACATTCTCTCATACTTCTCTTGAATCAGAAAGAAGTCAATCCTATGAAAGTGAAGATGAAGATGTTCCGAAGATCCCATAAACACCCCGTCCCCCTGAAAACCTACACTGTCGTATCATTCTTGCAAGTTCACTACTTTATCTTGATGTTCATGCAGAACTTTCAATTGAAAGGAATTGTATTCATTGCTTCATTGTCCAAATTACGTTTCAAGTTCCAATCAACCTTGTAAAAGTTGAAAAAAACAATACAACATTTGACAATATACACAAACACATATACTACATCCTCCGCATCTACTGCACCCCACCAAACTGGCCTAGCTACTAATTGCAGTGTTCCAGCTTCAACCTTTCTTTCCCTTCAAAACGAAAAAGCTTCTACACTTTCCACTTAGAGCACATATCACAACTGATAATACAGTCAATCCTGCCTATCGTTCATCAGCCGTAAAATCAGGTTCTGCCGGTTTCTGAGGAAGCATAGGTGGCACTCTGTCAGCCACTCTTACCTTGCATGTTCTGCTACGTCGCAGACCACGTAGAGCGTTGGCGGCGAAGCGAGAGGCATATATAGTTGCACCTAAACTTGGTGTGCTTCCACTTGCATTCGCCTTGGCTAATGCATCTTGCAGCCTGTTCTCTTCTTGCCTGAGAGATTCTTCCAGCTTCTTTTTACTGTATCGCCGCCATGCAGCTTGGATAAAACAGGCTGCCCATGTCCTCCATTGCTGAGAGTAAAACCTGAACGTGTGACGGAGTTGTTTGCTGTGGAGCCGCCGGAACTGGGAAGCAACAAACTTCAGGTCATCAGCCATTAAAGCAAAAGCTTCAACTTCCGAAAGGGTCTGCACAGTTCGGGTTGAGATGGGAAGGTTTGATGACGAATGGGGGTCTAGAGCCCATGTCAGAAGTTCTTCACCACAGAAGTCACCAGCCTTGAGGTACTCAGAGTTGAAGAAACCAGTTCTTCCACCATTAGTGGTCGTCGTCAACAATTTGCCTCGCATGATGAAGAGCATCTCGTCCACTGGATCGCCCTCACGAACAACATAGCTTTCCTCTGTGTAGAGTGCCGGTTTCAGACGGTCACACATAGCATCTAACAGTTGGTCATCCATTTTCTCAAACATTGGCACCTTCAAATGCATCCAGAAAACACAGAGTTAGTTGATGACATACAGATTACAAAAGAAAGCAACCCAAGTGATCAGAAAATTGCAGAAGATGGTAGAACTCACTCTCATGAGAAGAGCCAAGCAGAGGTGGCGTTTTATGTCCCTTCTAAGGTCCTTAGGAAGATTATGAACCAGAGTTTCTTCATCAACACCTCTGGTCTCTTGCCACTTATATTGTTCATATCGCCTGATCCGTTCCCTCAAATTCTCAGGAAGCAAACGGTGAGACATCCACTGCTCAGCATCTCGCCTTTTAACTCTCATTTCCTCTAGTCTTGTAGTAGTGGACTGCAAATACGTCTGTTCAAAGCAACATTGGCTCATCACACTTAATATCCAATGAAATTCAAGTATTTTAGCCTAACAATGCAAGAATTACATGAAGTTCATTGAAAACCAATCAAGAATCATGTCTCGACGAGCAAAAGATGTACGAGTACCAGAAAGATTAAAGAAAACAGGTATGTGAAACATCAACAATGAAGAACAACAGATGCAAATGCAGCCACCATCAAAGTATTGGTTTCAGCAGAACTTTACTATTAGACATCCACAAACCAGAAGTCCAATGACATCAAATGGAAACTTATGTCCACAAATGAGCATGTTGACCAGCACTTGCAATAAAACAACAGATCTTACAACGAAAGGTGTATGGAATACCAAGATTCTGATTATATTCTAAAAACCATAATTGCATAAAGGACTGGAAATAGAAGTTATCAGCACCAACCTGCATATTTCCAATAAGAAATGAGAACAGGACCAAACCAGAGATAGAAATGAAAACTGCAAAGCATATTTCCCAGACATAGGTACTTGTACCAAGGTTTTGGCCAAGAGAACTGCAAAAAAAGCATCAAACATAAGGCACCACACATTACATTCGTAAGTTGATGGAAAACTGCAAAATGCTGTACCTCAGATTTCGCAAGCCCCACCAGAAACAGTAAAAGAACTTTTTCGGAAAATCAGTAGAAGCTACAACACCAGATGTGAGAGCGTCGAGGAATATTCCGAATTCGAAAACCTGTTTATCAGACTGTATTGGGCAATAGTCATTAAGGAATGTCTTATTCCCTACTTCACCACCACAATATAGAGTATTCCTGTTACATCCAGTTTTCCAACAGGCATCTTTCCAGCAAGAAGTTTGTCTCTCAATGGAAAACAAGTACCAATAGGCTCCAAATACCTGAAATCAGAATTTGACAATAATCATCTAAACATTTGTACCAAAGCCAGAAACAGCATTTCTGTGAATAATATCTTCTGTTCATGCAAACTAACTAGGGGAGCTAATAGTGCATGCTTAATTTATTGAAATTTAAATAGAAACATATCTATTAATACTGTTACAATCACAGTGACAATCTTTTAAGTAAAAACTCTTTGCATAATGAAAAGCAGTCTCCGTTGATGAAGCGCACAAAACATATGCTTATCATGCAAATGCAGATAAAGGAAGAGTATAGGAATATACAGGAATAAATTAGAGAATAGAATCAATGGAATGAAAAGATGAAAATTCTCCTGAAACCCAATGCCAAGGAATCCTGTTCCGAATCGCTGAGGCATCGGCATATAGGAATAATGTATATCTTTCCATTATCTATGAAAATAAGCATTGTTATAGCAGTAAAAACTTACATGACTAGCTACCATGTAAAGAAACAGATTGAATGCAGCTCCAGCCCAGGCTGTTTCTGTAAGTATTCCAGAAGTTCTTGTAACTTCCTTGTACAACGGGTAAATCCGCATGACCCTTGGCAAATATTGGAAGAGGACAACAAATTTCAGCAAGTTCTTTGTATTCAAAGATCTCGAGCCCCTCATCTTTGGGATGATTATTAGAATCACCACCTGCGTGTAAACCATGAAGTTAAGATTCCAGATATAGTATCAAAACCCAAAATATCATGCCAAGGTTATGTCTATTTCCAAATCACCCCTATTCTATCTACATAAAATGTTAATCCAGATGCTTCAAGAATGTCCAACCATTTCCACAATTAAAATCCTAGAGTTGAAATGTCATCAGTACTGAATATAACTATTTAAAGTTGGTAAATTGTCCTGAGTCTTTGGACAATATGAACAACGTTGAATACAACACAATGCACAAAGTGTAACTAAATAGGAAGCTCATTCCAGGAAATATGATGGGCCGACAATGCTAGGAAAGAATTCACTTGTATGCCAAACAGAATCTATAGGCTACACTTCACCTGTGGGAGAGGAAGGACTGCAAGAATGTCGATCAAGAAATACGATGACAGATATCTCTTTGCTATTGCCCATGCATCTTCAACAAGCACTCCCCTTCCAAAAACTCGAGACGAAGGAGCAATAAAACCAGTGCGAAATTGAAAAATAATGTGAAGTATATAGAAGACATCAGTGAATGAACGCAAAACGCTGGCAGTAACCTCCATTTTCTCATCCAAGCTAAGGCACTTCTTGTCATCATCAATAACAGGAACATAAAAGAACAAGGGATCTAGTGAAACAGCAACCAGACATGACAATACAAATATCTTATTCCACTTTTGAAGGAAAGGCCCCTGTGGATCAAGAATTTTTATTCTGGAACTTGAGCTTTTATCAGCAGAATTGCCAAAGGAATATGACTTCAAAGATTTTCTGATCCTTTTAATTCTTTCAGAACCAGACTCCAATCTTCTGTGAAACTTTTCAGAAACTGAGCTTATAGTCTTTCTAAATTTTCCTGAATATAACACATGACTGTCAGAGTACTGTCCTTCTACACTTTTTTCTGAATTCCAATCCTGAAACCTGAAACAACATCAATGTAAGAAGTCAAGTGTATAACATTTCAACTTAAGAAAACACAATCTTATAACAAGTTAAAATGAAACAAACTCACATATCAGAAACATCCTAAACACCAACTATTAGATTCAAATAAGAATGAATATACAGTGGCAATGTGAGAACATAGCAATCCCAGAAAACAAAAAAGAAAACGAACCTCACAGACTTGTCCCGAGGATAATTCATAACTGAACTTCGTTTAATGTTATCAACAAAACCCGACAAATCTCTTCAAGAACTTCGAACAAAGCATCACGTACGAACTCCTGCAAACGTTAGAAAAATCCTGGTTTAAACCCGACAACAAACGCAACGAAACGAAGCACGAGTTGGAAACATCCCAATCCATGGATAAAGTTCACAAACACTCACTAACAGCAAGGGAGACGAAGACCCAGAAACAAATTGCAAAGAATGAAGAGTTGCAACATCGCAGTTTCAAATCCCTTGGAAAACTTCCATTTCCATAGCCCCGCATCCCAAAAATGGAAACTTTTACAGGAGAAACCGAACAAAAATGGAAACTTTAAAACATGCTAGATTCCCGGAAAATCTAAAAACGGAATCCGAAAACCGCCTTATCACCGGTTTCCTTCTCAACTCACGATGCAATTACTATCCTAACAAAAAATCGACTCAAAACAAAAACAAAAAAAAACTAAGAATATAAACATGGTAAAGACCAGAAATTGAATTCAGTAGAAGAATCAACTCAAATCGCCAAAAGATCAAAAGGGTCGACAGTAACTTACTTGAAAATAAGAAATCAGATTACAAAAAATAAAAAGAAAGAAGAACTTGAGGACTCCTCCCAATTTGGTTGGTTCCAAGAAAGTATCAAAGACACTTCCTTTCTCTTCACTTTTCAACGTCAGCTTCTTGTTAGTGAGTTATTAGATTACTTGTCTGAAAGAGAGAAAAAAGAGAGAGAGAGTACAAACACTACTGAAATGTCTAGGAAACATCGAGGTCAAGTGGTCAACAACAACAGTGTTCTCTGTAATAAAAAAGATAAATTTTCTAAGAAAACAGAGAAAAAAACCAAACTTTAGTAGGTAACACTGTACATCGAATGATAGAAAGCATTTATCTTGACGAAGAAGGTCGAGAATTGATGTATGACCGGTTTTACCGGTTACGCAAAACATTCAACTTGTGTTTTGTCCAACAACTCTTTTTGTTCTTACATAATGATTTACTATGACTTATGAAATCAACCATGCATAGTGACAGATATTCCAAGGTGCTGACATCTGAATACTCTATTAGGTGAGTCGAACTAATTTGACCTAAAATTAAGAAACTTAATTTAAATTGACCAAAATTTGAGTTGAATTTGTTTTTTTAACTTTAAATCGGCGCTTTGTCTAACTTAAAATTTTAAAAATTTAATAAAAAAATTTTTTAATTTAAGTCGAACTTGAATATAATTAAGGTTGGGGTTAAGTTGGAACTTGGAACAGCATAGCTCAAATCCAATTAGACTTCAAATAAGATCTAACCTTAGATTAACCAAATCATCATCATTACACACTCAGTCTGAAGTCCCACAATAAAATTAGACCTAAGAAAATATGATAGTAGACAGGCTAAATTGGCTAAATGCCATCTCTAATTTGGAGTTCGGCATGTTTTCATAAATTTAAATTTTAACAAATAGAAATTAAATTTTAAAAATAAGATTCAAATTAAATTAAATTATTAATTACAATTTATAAAAATAAGTAGACACTCTTGTGCCAAATATATAAAAAAATACTTATTTATATAATTACAACATATAATATTAAAGGGAAATTTTAATTAATAATAGATTATGCTAAATTTATAAACTTTAATCCTATTAAATTTATTAATTAACTTTTTATATTTAATAATTTATTAAATACATATTAAAAACAATAATTATAAATTTTATTGTTTAAAAAAGATTATATACTCCAAAGGAAAAATATTAAATATTTTATCCAATAAATAGAGAGAGACAACAATATTTTCCAATAGATTCTATGCAGTCCACGTGGCCAGTGGCTATTGGGGGCTTCAGATCAAACTGCACTAAGTAGATTCAGGAAGTGCGCCACGTCGCCACTTCTATTCGGTGCACACGCACCCACACTATCAATGTCTTCTTCTTCTTCTTCCTCTTCTTCCTCTTCTTCTTCAGCTTCCTATATATATAGGAAATAGCAAAATGGAGAATTGCTATAAGATTCTCTAGGGTTTCAGATTCTGTTCTATTTAGCTTTATGCTTTATCGTTAGTAATGTTGAATCTCAGATTCGGATCCTTACCTTTCTATTCTTGACACCGATCCGACTACTTTCGGACCTATCGTTGGCTTTTCTTATTTTTCGATCGGTGGTCTGTCTTTTTAGCTATTCCTTTTGTTTGTTATCTTTTTCGTGTGTGGTTTGTGAGCCTCCATGAGTCGACTAAATTAAGGGTATGAATTTTCTATTCCTGCTGTGCTATTAATTATAACCTTTTTTTTTCTTTGATCAAATTTGGGTTTTGTTTCTGATCCTTAGATTACACCTTAAGTAGCTGTGGGACGAGAAAGCGTAAAATGAATTAACTCTGAAGAAGTTTTCCCAAATAAATTTATCTGGGTTTTGTGCTTTTTGTACGTATGTATGCTTGTACGATTGTTATGAATGCTTGAACGTGGTTTAGTTCTTTTTGGTTTTGATTTCTGCAGTCATTTTCGAAGGAATTTGAGAATATTTTGTGCTCTAATTATATAAAGTTTCTGCATTTCATTCCAAAAACTTTTTTCTTTTCCTTTTTGAGCTATTATGACTTATTTGTTCCTCTCAGAAAAGTCGAATCTTTCTTTTTCGTGAGTTCTAATTCGCCAAATGGAACATTCTTTGGTTAATGATTTGAGGACTTCGGATTTGTTTGCCGCTTTAAAAATATTGGGGTTATGAGGTCTAGAGTTTGTAATGATGTTGCACTTTCTTTTTCTCTGTCAGACTCGGAGATCTTCCGGTGCAGACCAGATTGATCTATTTTAGATGGTATGCAACAGCTGCTTGAGGATTGCGATCGCGCAAGTTTGTGTATTCTCAAAACCAATTGTTCAATTACGCAACGCTAGAAAGAGTTTGCATGTTGGTCTCGGCTTAGGTCATACTTGGGATCGCGGATTTTTGAGGGGCATAAGTATGATGGTTGATTCAAGTTCAGCTGCAAATCGTGGACCGATTGCTGATGTGTTCAAAGAGAAAAATGAAGATGGTGGATATGTTAGTGGAGGATGGAAAAGGTGATAATGAGTTAGAATTTTCGAGCTATCTCATCAAATTATGTTAAACTTCAGTCACACTAGTAATCTGTCTCTCGGATTATCATATTCAAATTGGCATTAAGATGTATCAAAGCCATTCTTAATGGGTTCTTATTCATTTTACAGTGAAGATGGAAAACTGAGCTGTGGATATGCAAGTTTCCGGGGAAAGAGAGTAACCATGGAGGACTTTTATGATATTAGAAATGCCAAGATTAATGGCCGAACAGTTTACATGTTTGGTATCTTTGACGGTTAGATTCTACATCTTATATTTCCAGAGGGAATATTATCAATTCTATTGCTCTTGTTTATTGTATGATTGAAGTGGTTAAAAGTTTCCATCCTATGAACAATACAAGAATGCCTACTGTTGCATGATATCTTCCATCTCAACTGTGTTCCTCTTAATTAAACTGAATAATGCCCACGGTAAATATGGTCTTTTCATGTTTATAACTGAACAAGTGGAACGAGTTTGCATAAGTTGAAGGCACTTATCGATGTTAACTCTTACATGACAACGATCCTGACTAACTGGGCAATTGGCTCCATAGTACTTGAGTTATCACCTCACTTTAGTTGACATAAACCTTACAAAAGATAGAGGGAAATCTGCTGCTTGTGGCATCATTCTGAAAATTGTGATACTCGGATAATATTTGGTCTTATATCTCATAACTTTTTTCTTAAATTCCCATGATTGTATTTCATTTCTTATCTATAGTAATGTTAATTGTCCCAACTTGCTAAACACATTTTTATCATAGGAGGTGAGGTGTGAAGTAATGCTTTTTCTTGCTTCATTCTTTTTCTTCTTTTCCTGTGTCTATGGGAAAGTAATAGGTGGGGTGAACTATTTTGCTCCACTTTTAACATTTACAAGATGTTTCATAATCATCACAGGTCATGGTGGTTCACGCGCTGCTGAGTATTTGAAGGAGCACCTATTTGAGAATCTGTTAAAGCATCCACAATTTACAGCAGACCCCAAATTGGCTATAAGTGCGTTCAATTATTTTTCTTACTTTCCATTGTTTTCCACTTATTTCCTATGATGAAATTGCAGCATAAGCTATTGATTTTTTAACTAATTAAGCTGAATTCTGTTTGTGGGGAACTAATTTCCCTCTATCTATCAATGCAGGTGAAACATATAAAAAAACAGATGCTGATTTCTTAGACTCTGAAAAAGATACCTACCGTGATGATGGCTCTACTGCTTCAACGGCAGTGTTAGTTGGTAACCATCTATATGTTGCCAATGTTGGAGACTCACGAACTATAGTATCAAAGGCTGGAAGAGGTATTATTAGCAATTTAGAACAATTTCCTCTAGTGGACAGGAAATTTTCTAGCTCTTGAGAAAAATGCTTCTTTTTGCTCCCCCTTAGCATCACTGAGTTTAATGTTATAGTATGTAGGCAATGAGTTCTTGTTATTCTCATTTTGTTCCTAATTGGGCCAGTGGGAAGGTCAAATTGTTCTGTGGCACTGCAATCCTTCGGGGATCAGAAAGTGTTGTTAAGACACTGGGACTTTTTAAGAATTTCAGTGGAATTCTGAAACAGTAAGAATCAGTTGAAATAGGTATATGTACATAATATCAACTGACCAAATAAC
>JAOSBM010000049.1:44441-80193 GCA_027568955.1 Erythroxylum tenue | reverse complement strand
GACAAGATGAACTAATAAATGCTCAGTACCATGATTCTCTTGACATGGTCGAGCTGCAACTGTTACAGCTGCATTACATGGTCGAGCTGCAACTGTTACAGCTGCATTACCATATAAACTTTCCGTCGGTCTGAATTCTGGGGTCGTCAAGAAGGAAATCTTCAACTGAAAAATTTTAAGTGGAGAACAGGTTCAGATTACGTTGGAAACAGGTGGTGAAATCTAAAGGTCAGAGGAAAATCATGAGCACTCACCAATGTCATTTTCTGGTGGAGAGGGAGCAATACCTGTGCCAGGGGTTGAGTAGTCAGCTTCTTTTCCATGGTCTGCTGCAAATTTGGAAAATGGAAAACAATAACATTGTGTTTGATTCAATCGCATTCTATTTCGGTTAAATTTGATTTAGTACGAGTGTGGCAAATATTTTGAACGTGATTAATTACGTTAAGCTCTTTTAGGTCCACTTAATCGAACGAATCAAATTGAGTTTAACTTGATTCGAACTGAAGATTGAGATTTGATACTTGATTGAGAATCAAATTGATTTTAACTAGATTCGAACTGAAAATTAGGTCTTGATAAAAATTTAGGGCTCATTCTCAGTTGATTAAATCTTCATTTATATCAAATAAGTGAAACATAGTAATGATCAGGAATAGCATCTGACCTCCCAAGTCCACCAAGTCTGGATTCAGATCTGAAAAACTCAGGTTCCAAGGTATTGGGAGAGACATCCGATCCAAAGTCTCTTTGAAAGTATCAGTTCCATAGTCTGATGAAACCTGAAGTTCTTGTACATCTGAGGTATGTACTACGTTTGTGTTCTGTGGTGATGTATGCACAGTTGATGAATACTGGAAAGTTGGTGGGACTATCTCTGCCATGCATCTGTTCAATCCCAAACAGCAGCTCAGTAAACTCTCGTATGGATATAACACGAAAATGTTAATGAGCCATTCTTACTGTTTCCCATGATTAACGTTGGTCGGTGCAGTCTCTGATGTTCCTAAACGAACACCGGACATGTAGAAGTTGAAGTTGGCTGGAACATGAAATGGTTGTTGGATTACAGGCTGAGGCATGTTGGAGTATCGTCCTGGTTGGTTGACATTAAAGTATCCCGTCGGCATTGTGCTAGCTGCATTATATATGATCTTGCCATAGTATTACTATATAAAATTCATTACCATATTCTATATGATGAATATAGAATTACCATTATATGGATGATGATGACTTGATGATGGAAAGAAAGATTGAGGTATGTTGGTATATCCTAATGGAGGATTGCTAGCTGCAATTACACAATCAAATTATTTACTTGAAAGATAATAATTACGGAAAATTTCACCCGACTCGAACATTAATATTAAAAAAAGATGATAATTATGTTAATGTTAATGATTTATTAATGGGATTAAAAGTAAAATTGCATTACCATTAATGAGAGGTTGAGTTCTTGGTGCAATTAATGGTGGAGTCACTTTGGTGTATCCTTTAGGCTTATTCCCAACTGCAACAACACGATCAAGTCACTTAGATTGAAACCCTTTTCTTTTTTCTTCAAAATGTAACTGTGATTGTAATATACTTTTTTTTTTTCCTGAACTGAAGAAACTCCATTGAAACAACTTACAGAGTGGTGGTCGAAGCTGGTTCTTGAGGGAAGAAGATGAGATAATTGACTTGCAAGCTTCAGTGATGTCGTTCTGCATCTTCAGATATTCATTGTAGAGATTGATTTGTCTGACCACTTCAAGCCTCGCATAGTACTCAGTGAAGAACACTAAATTTTCTTTTACCAATCTCTCCCAAACTAAAACAAAATAAAAATAAAGGTACAAATTAGTCAAATTTTAACATTTAATCTCCAATCAAAAATATTTTTAATTAATTATCAAAAGTTTCTTACACTTTCAAATATTTCATATTTTATATCAAAATATGTGATTTTTGTGTGTGTGTCTATGATGAATATCCTAAAATTATCTTCAAAAAAAGGGTCACCATCACTTGCAAGGATCTAATGATCGAAGTGATTTTCAGGATCTGTTTGTCTTCAACCAGTGGAATTAAGCAAAACAGGAGAAAAAAAGAAACAATACGAGATTTGGAGGATTTACTTGTGATAGTACATCCAGGTTCAATTTTGGCTCTTTCACTCAGAGTTTCAACAACTTCATCTTTAGTCATATACAATTGGATACAAATTTCGATCAGATTCTGGACCTACAAGACCATATCATCAGATTAAGTTAGATTCAGTAAATTTTAATTGAGTACCAAAAACCAACAAGGAGAAGTCGATGATGTTTCTTACAGTTTGAACAAGTTCAGGAGTGATTTTTCTTCCCACGTTCATGCTTGTTGACGGCTTCATGACCTTTTCTCAGTTTCCAAACACTTCCAAGAAAAAAAGAAACCTTGAAACTGAACTGAACTGAGATGTGTTTTTGAGTTTCTAACGTAGTTTGTTAAGGTAATAACAACACTCATTCACTCACTCACTCACTCACTCAAGTTTCTTAGAGAATCACGAGGAAATACAAGCACGTTAGACCTCAATACCTCCTTTTTGCATGGTTTTGTTGTTTTCTGCATTACTCTCTGACCAACCAAAGACCTGACACAACAAAATCTGAATCATTAAAAGTGAAGAGAAAGCTCGAAAATATCACAAGTGTATGACTCAGAGAAACACCAAACCCGAATCTCGAAAACACCAAGTTGAGGTGACTCAATCTAGTAGTTGCAGTACTTACATTACTGGATTTTCCTCACCAAAAAGATTGACAGAAATAAATAAAAAAAAGAACCCATGAACATTCTGTCTGAATTCAGTACCAAAATGCTTTTGTATAGTCGAAACACTTGAGAGTGTTTCAGAAGATAAGATTCACATAAGTAAAGGTTAAGCCTTGTTTTTCTTAGTTCTTGATTCCAAGTTATAATAAGTTCATATACCTAACCCTTTTTAAATATTAAATTTTTGTGTATATATTCGAAATATTTGAGAAGAGTAAAAAAAGGAAATGAAAATCTTGTTTTGTTGGAAGGGTAATTATAGCTTCAAGTGTCTGTTTCTGCAACTATTATGTCACTTATGTCTGAATAACGACGCAGAAAATCCGGTTCTGAACCATTAAAAAAAAAAAAAGAAGCTTTTACGAGGTTTTGGGTGTTCAAGTTGTAACAAAACCGAACAGAACAGGAGTCACAAGGAGCATTCATGTATGAAACATGCATGCAATCACCTAAAGCCACGACTTTCTTCTTCCTCCTTTCTCAACAACTCTCAAAAAAGTCTATCTTCATATACTAATTAAATGATTAACATGTTATTATATACTCATTTAAAGGATAACAATGGTAACCATTTGAGTTCTTTTGATAAATTAGTTGAAGAACATTGCCAAAACAAAACAGGAACATGTTCTGAAATTTATTTCTTCACGTGTATTGCTAGAAGGTTTAACTTACCCTCAAAAGTTAGTTTAAAAGGAGGAGGATTGTACACTATTATAAATTCTTGAATGCCCTCGTAGTTGTTCGATGTGAAATTCCTAACCCACCCCCCTCAATCCAGAGTAGGATTGGACATCTGATGGACATATTGAATAAAGGGACATAACCGGACACCGCTCCAAACTATCGAGACAAACTGACTTTAATACTATATAAGGCAAAACTTACCCTTAAAAGCTAGTTCAAGAGGGAAAAATTTGCACACTATTATAAATTTTTAAATGTCCCCTAATTATCCTACGTGGGATTACCAAACTAACTTGTCTTCCTTGTTAGAGAAACAGAAGTACTCACTTTATATGTAATGTATGTATAATGAGATTTTGAGTTTTGAATTCTCATTTTTGCTCGTGAATGTTGAATATTATTTAAAGAAGAAGATTAGGTATTGATTAAGGTATCAAAGTTGGTCAAATATTAAAAAAAAGGGAAATTTGTTGTAATCTCACAATTTCAAAAGAACATTTTTTTTAACTAAATCAATTCATTTTTATCATAATTATGAAGTAAATCGTCATAAATATTCCAACCCATTTGTCAAATTGCAAACCCAACTGCAGAGTAAAAAATTAACCCTAGTTGAGTCACTCAATACAAGAGTAAGTTGAAAACAGTTCTGTATATGTATATATTAAGCTGTATTTGCCTGGTTCAATTATTACATTGCAATTATTATTATTATTAAATTGGGTATTTGAGAATTCTCCTGAGAGTCTCATGGGTTTGGACAAATTAGTCACTGTTGCATGCTGATTCACACTGGTCTCTTAGATTCAAATTTCTTCATCTGAGAAAGACTTTCTTTTACCGGGTAATTTGCTCTCCTTTTCATTTTCTCTCCCTCAAAGTCACCGTGGAAATAACATTCCTTTTTTGTTTTCTTTTCCTTTTTCTTTCACCTCTGACTGGTCATTTAATTGCTATTTTTCAAGATTGTAGCATATGGGGTTTCATTGTGTTAACTCAAATTGAAATAAAGTTCAAATCTTTAGGTGTTTTTCAAGCTTGTACTTTGCCCTGTAGATCCAATGAGTACTTGTTTTCACTTTCTGTGTTTGGCTGAATATTGGCCGTTACAACTAGGGTTTGCCCAAAGACTCGGTCTTGGCCAGTTCAATGTGGGTTAGACATGGTCCTCAGACGATTTTCGCAGGAAATGCTGATTGCAAAAGGAACATGATTTTCTATCTCGTGGGCTGTTACATGGTTGTCCTGTTTGTTTCTGAATTGAATCCATTTAGTTGTTTTTATGTCAAGCTTTGGGGTTTCATTTGGATTCTTGACATGTATGACACTATTCTAAGCTAAAAATTTAACATTTTGAGTATTTGACAGGAGCTCAATGAATATCTCTAGATTAGAAAGGAAAATCTGGAAGTTTAGATTTCTTCCTGATGAATGCAGGACTTGACATTGAGTAGGTTTGTCCACTATAGTGTTATAAAGTTGTTGGTTGTTATTAGCTCTCTTTTTTTTTCGGTGATTAAATGGTTATGAAGTATTAGAATAGCCAAGGAGTTTTATCTTTGAGCTTGTTGGAACCACACCTATTTCAAAGTTTCACAGTTCTATCATTTTACAGTATCTTCATGTTTTGATGACCATGGATGAGTTTGGTATCACTTATCAGGTTTGGTATCATTTATCAGGTGTTGTGTTAGTGTGGTGAAAGAAAACACTAACAGTGAGCTATACAACTGCAAACAGTAGTAACACAATGTCTAGTAGAGTTTCATTTTTTGCCTCATTGAAAGTTTTCTTTTGAATAGTACTTTTGGTACTTTTTTGATGTTTGGATTCACATATGTAGAAGAAATAGTATAATTAGGATATTGCTAATCTAAAACATTCTGTTTGAGTATAATTAGGATATTGCTAATCTAATACATTCTGTTTTCTTTTGTTGTTGGAAATGTTCTTAATAGACACTTGCATATTAAATCACTAACTAACTAGAATTCCTCAAAATGCATTTGATTATGAGATATATGCAATAACATTCATTGTATAAAACCCATTAACAAGGGATACATTGATTGGGATGTGCACAGAATCTTGCAAAAACTTGATGTTAGTGTGACATTTTGTATGTAATTTACATAGCAAAGTGTTGGTGTCCATCTTTTTGGACGTGGGTACGCAATTATGCGAGGGAGATACAAGACTTAATGTATCTGAAATGTGACATTTGTCTCTTAGTGATACCGATATTTTGTAGGAGTACAGAGTAATATTCATACATGGACGCTAGTGTTGAGTCAATGAACCTGGAAAGTGAAATCTTCACTTTCTTTTTGTTTGGAGGGTATTATATATGATTGTCATCAAAACTATAAGTAGCCCCCTTTTTTAATAAAGAATATCTGCATGCAGTATAACACGTAACGAGTCCATGCACGTCTACACACGTAGGGTTAACTGTTTAATGGGAGGTGGAAAGAGGAAATGCTTGTGCGGATATTTGGGATAAAGATAATCATTTACTGCTTATGTCAAGTACAATCAAGTGTCGGTCCAGTGTTTGATATGCTTATAATGACAGTAATGATTACGTATATTGTATGTCTGATAGCAACATTCCTGGATCTAGAAACCCAGAAATCGGCATGTACGTGTCAAGCGCTAGGAGAGCTGTTTTCTCCAGCTTTTTTGTGCTTGCATCAGTTCCAACATAAAAGCTCTTCTTTTGTCTTTTCCCCATAGGAACATGTTGGAACTGTTAAATTAGTTGGTCTGGCTAAATCCACGTGGACCACATTAATTAACACTTTACATGATTGCGTAAAGCTTATAGTTACTTTTTATTTAGGTGATTGAATATTCCTTATATAGCAACCATTTGTGTTTATGACATTTCCCGAAATGATAATTGCCAGTTAGAGTTCATCTTTGAGAAGGTGGTGTTTGCCTTACACTTCCCTGGAAAGCCACCGCTAATCTTGCCTACTCACTCTCTCTCTTCACAGACAATTGGAAAGTACACGAAATTCAATGTGCATATACTCTAGTGTATGATACAACATGATGACATTTGGATACTTCTGTTATATTGTAGCTTGCTGTTCGTGCTAGATCTTTTTCTCATATTCTTTAACATGTTGATACTGCAAATTTTGTTAAGCTATTTAATGTTACGTCATTGACTATAATCTGAAAAACACGGTTACTTCAAACCATAGGCTGGCTAATATATGTCAATTGGAAAGTAAGAAAGAACTCTGTTCTATGGAATAAAAGGAAATAAAAAGAAGAAGAGAGAGCAGAATTCTCATCCTCATAATCAGATCAAAATGATCTCAAGAAGTTGATGCAAGGAATTAAACTTGTTCTGCATTACTGTTACTTGTTAACTAGATTTACGTAAAAATTGGGGTATCTCGACACTTAATCATTCTTTAGAAGTGGATCAGATCACAAGTGTATGGACTGTTGGTTTTTGCTGTACCATTTATGTCATATTTCTTTCCAAGTTGCAAGATTACAGTGACTGAATAAGGATTTATGTGATCATGATTTTTACACATGACCATTTTGCTCTTGGCAATAATGTTTGTTTTATTGGAGCAGCTTTCAAACAACCATGAAGCAATCTCTTTGCCTTGGATTATGAAAGAATTTCCAGTTGTCAAACCTGTCTCGTCTCTTCAGTTCCTCTAATATTCATATAGCTAGAAGAGGAAGAGTTATATTTTGCTAACCGTAAGGGGACTATGGAGTGCAATAAGGATGAAGCAATTAGGGCTAAGGAGATTGCTGAGAAAAAATTCATGGAAAAGGATTATACTTTGGCTAAGAAATTTGCTTTGAAGGCTCAGACCTTGTATCCTGAGTTGGATGGTCTCACAAAAATTTTAACAACCTATGACGTGCACCTTTCAGCACAGAATAGGTTAAGCAATGGTGAAATAGATTGGTATAGAGTGCTTGTGGTAAATCCTTGGGCTGATGTGGAGACAATCAGGAAACAATACCGAAAGCTTGCTCTTATTCTTCACCCTGATAAAAACAATTCTCCGGGTGCAGAGAGTGCATTCAATCTTATTTCAGAAGCCTGGAGTTTGTTATCTGACAAGGCCAGAAGATTGGAGTACAACAAACATTTGAATGTGGTATTATCTCATCATGGAACTTCGACCCAGAGTAAGGTGTCATCAGCACCACCTGGGGCAAATGGCTTTCACCACTACAACAGTTCTGTAAATTCGAGTGCAAGAACTCAGAAAAGAAGTAGTCCAACAGTACCTGCAACAGCATTTCCTCCTCTCAAGAGAAAAGTTAATACTTTTTGGACCATCTGCAATGGCTGTAAGACGCAGTATGAATATCTGAGGATTTATCTCAATCAAAGCCTACTTTGCCCCAATTGTCGTGAGGCTTTCTTTGCCGAGGAGAGAGCGCCGCCTCCAAGTGTTGTGAACTCGTCTGGTGATTCTTCCCACCAAAAGAATGAAAACTCAAGGTATCATACTGCCAATAATGGTGGGGTGACTCAAATGTCAGCATCTGATAAGCGTGGAGTTAGTAATTCAATCCGTGGCTCAGATCTGCAGGGGAATCATTATTCCAAAGCAGCAAATGCTGGAAGTGCCTTTCAATCAGCATCAACTGGTGCTCAAGCTTCAAGTGTGGTGGGGCAGGTCCATCTTCAAGTGAAGAGAGACCATGAAAGAGCAGAAGAAGCCTCTGAATGGGACAGGAGTTATGCTGCTAAGAAATCTGGTAATTCTTCTGTTATTGTTGATCATCTATATAAGAAGAGAAGATCCGATGGCATTCATATAAATGGCTATGGAAGTGCAGGCTTTGGAAATGTTTCTGAACCAAGAAGGGGATATGTTGAATCACAAAGGTTGTATGGTTTTTCTGGCACTAACAATAAGCCCGACACAGAAAGAGAGTTATCTGCTGTTGCAGTTAGGAAAATGTTGATAGCAAAAGCGCAATCAGATATACGTAAAAAACTTGAAGAATGGATCTCTAGTAAAGTGAAACTAAATGGAAATGAAAAACAAAATTTTGCTGCTAACAATAGCAAGAAGTATGATGACTCTGCCGATTTGGATAAAAGAAGCAAGGGAAGTAAACCTCTCCCCTGTTCACTGTCTAATGATTCTAATAACAAGGAGCATGCACCTTTGTCAATCAATGTACCCGATCCAGACTTTCACAATTTTGATTTGGACCGAACTGAAAGTGCATTCGGAGGGAATCAGGTCTGGGCGGCTTATGATGACGCTGATGGCATGCCCCGTTACTATGCTCGAATTCATGAGGTTATCTCTATGAGCCCGTTTAAGATGAAGATAAGTTGGCTGAACTCGAGAAATACCAGCGAATTTGGTCCTTTAAACTGGATAGACTCTGGTTTTCAGAAAACTTGTGGGAATTTCAGGACTGGCAAACATGAGATCAGCAAAACCTTGAATTCTTTCTCACACAAGGTTAAATGGACAAAATGCCAGCGCGGTGTCATTCGCATTCTTCCAAGTAAGGGAGATATTTGGGCCCTTTACAAAAATTGGTCTCCAGACTGGAATGAGGAAACCCCTGAGGAAGTGGTGCACCAGTATGAAATGGTTGAGGTAGTCAGTGACTACGATGAAGAACAAGGCATATCTGTGATGACTCTTATCAAGGTTACTGGTTTCAAGACAGTTTTTCGTAACAATACGGATTCTAGCTCACTCCGTGGGATACCAAAAGAAGAGATGTTCCGGTTCTCTCATCAGGTCCCTGATCATTTGCTTACAGGTGAAGAAGCTCAAAACGCTCCAAGGGGTTGCTGGGACTTAGATCCAGCAGCTACCCCACTGGAACTTCTTCAGGTAGAAGCCAACAAAGCGCAACCAGAGCCTGCTACAAAAACTGACAAACGGACGAAACATGATTTTCCAACAGGTAAGATAGATCAAACTGATGGAAATGTTGCAGAAGCTGAAACTGCGGAAGGTCGTGAACAAGACAAGAACGAAAAATAAGCGGGTGGTACGGTACAGAGGTCGATTCAAATGTTGTAGATGATGCAGAACAAAGTCCGAGTTAGCTAGTTCGAAACACCAGAGAAAGAGAACCAATATAGCTAAGTTTTTTTTTTGGGGGGGTTATTTTGTAAAGCTGGGACTTGAAGTAACATGGTGGTTTGCTGCATAAGTGGATCATCAAAATGCCCCAGAGCTTTTTGGGTTTTTTTGTTGTATAATTTGACAGTTCAAAAAGTAAAAGAACCATAAAACAATCACAGTATCTCTCACGGAGGACCATAATTCCTTTCCATGTACCATTATTTGTTTCACAGGGCCATGCACCACCTGTTAAAATCTTTAGCAGTTTCTTCATCTTATCACTGGAGAAGCTACTCATTTTGGACTCTTCTCACCAAATGGACTCTTGCTTGGATTGCGAACAACATAATTAAGGTTGACGATAAGTCGCCTTTAAGGCCTGAGCCCGAGTCAGAAAAAGATTCAACTTGGAGTCCGAAGATATGAGCCTGAACTCATTCAAAGCATAATCTGGTTCGTCAACTCTGGATTGGTCGGTCTAAAAAGGAATTTATCATCGGAACTTTACCAAATCGGTGTAAAATTAACTTCGTCGTCAAGTATGTGACAGTAACATAAACAAAAAGTAAACCAAAGACTATAATAAGTTTCTTCAACGACCGATTACTCAAAATGCTGTTCAAACCTCGATTCCTGGAAATGTTACTGAAGACATTAAGAAGTCATGGGAAGGTAATCAGAAACTTCAATACATAAACTATATTTTTTTATTATTATTATTATATAAAAATTGGTAGTTTTGATGCGAACTACCGCGTGTCTTCGTCGAAGACATTAACAAGGAAGACTTGTCGGAGCTGAGAACAAGAATCTGAAGAGCAATATTTTACATTTTCAACACGACACACGACAACATTAGAAAAAACAAAACAAAAAGAAAGTGAACGGTCGGAAGCTTCGTGACCACAGGAAGCAAATTCATGCGAAGACCCCGTCGGTCTTACACATTACTTTTCTTTATATATATATATATATATATATATATATACATATATTGACGTAGACTCGAATTAAATTATCTAATAAAAGCTAATTTATTTTGCAAAATTAAAATAAATTTCAACTTTTCTCTAAAAGACTTAAATTTGAAAGCGACAAGCTTGTCGGCTTACCTCACATGCATGCAAGAAGAAAAGAGCTGCCCTTTTCAAACTAGCCTTGTGTTTCCTAAAGACGAGTATTGTTAATCCACCTCACCTACTTGACTACTTCCTATTAATTATTTATTAGTCTCTTTCTCTAAACAATGGTCAAATCCAGAATCTACTCTACTCTTTAATAATAATCTTCTTAATAAGTAAGCAATCTCTTTAAATAATATAATAATATATCACAAACTTAATTGCACATGTATCAATTAAAATATACAATATATAACAACATATATTATCAACATATATTACCATAATTATATTCCGAAATAACCTCTTTATTAGATAAGAGTAAAATTATGTACTATCGTAAATTTCCCAAACGCATCAAGATTATGCGATTGGTTTTGTAGATTCTAGAACAGAAATGAACATAGAAAAGTATGAAAGTTCGTTGAAATTCTTGATCTTAAAGTTGTCAGCAAGCTAGTAAAATCCTTACTACTTACATGCATTGATATAATATTAATAAATTAATATTATATTATTTATTCTTCCTTCTCTTAATATGTGTATATATATACACACACTAACCCTTGTGCTCTCCGTGCATCATTCTCTATTTTCTCTGATAGTTCAGTTTGGGAGCTGTTATTCAACGATCGAAGACTCTCGAGACAAGAAGGAACGAACTCGAACTGGTAAATTTTTACTTCTTCTGATTCGATTCGGACATTGCATGTTCTATCTCTGTCTCTCTTCATTATTTTCTTTTCAATTTTTTGAGTATGATCAATGGGTGAACTGACAAACCAATTAAGACGATCGAGAAACATCTGCTTTAGTTCGGCGTTTAATGTTGTGTCTGCCTCCGACGATGTTTGGTCGATGTTGTCCTAGGAAGTTCTCAGTCCACGACGTTCTTACCAAACCAAACCGTTGCGAATAGAAACCAAAAAAAAAAAGAAACAGTTGGGGTCGGTTTTTCTTGAAAGATCCATCGATCGTCCCTCCTGCTGAAACAACGCCTGACGTTTGTGACTTTGTGGTCTATAAAATCCCCTGTTCAAACCTATGTAAGCTTTTTAATAAATAATAATAATAATTTATTATTTTAGTATCGATGAACCGCCGACCAACTAGAGAAAAGCGCAGGAGATAATGGTGACTGGATCTGACACGTGTCTTACATTGGTCCCCACCAGCTGACTGGGGCTTGAAATGGACACATCCGGTCCGGGCCATTCACCAAGTAAGCTCGACGAAAGCTCGCCGTTTCCCAACACGTTTCGTGGGTTATATGCCGCGTGTGGGGTGAGGATTCATAGGACCTGCCGACCTTTGTCTTCTTTTAGTTACAGGAGACACGGTGAGGCAGTTACTGGAATCTGACAGTGGGGTCCTCATTAGGTCCGAGAACAAGACTTTTACCTAATTAACTGCCAATTAGGTACTTTTAGATGCTTTAGTAACAATGAGGTTTTCGGTAATATGCATTTTTTGTTTAATTGTTAAAGAAAATTTCAAAAATATTTATTTAAGTTGAGTCTATATGACTAATTTAATCTAGTGATAACAGCAAAAGTACAATAATTTTTAATATTAAAAGATATTTTTAAATAATTCAAATTGACAAAAAAATATTTTAAAATGAGTGAAATTTCGAGATTTTTCAGTATTATATATTTTTGTTTTAATTTTAATTACTTTTACCCCCTTTTCCTAGCTATTATTCTATTTTTACAGGTTTTACTAGTTGATCTCTATAGTTTTTTTCTTTATATTTTAATTAATAATATTTATTTGAATTTTTTTAGTTATATACTCAATTTAATTTAATTTTAATTAATTCGAATAAAGTTTGAGAGTTGAGTTCAATTATTATATTAGTAATATTTGTTTAGTTACCGATTTATATTTATATTGTGCATATTTTGTTATTATTTTGAATAATATTTATTTTAAATACAAGACATAGAATAAGATGATTTTGTTAGTTAGGAGGCAAAAGGTTTTTATTTATTTGTTCTTTTTCGTCTTCCCTGCACTCTAACTTAACTTCGAAGAAAGGGTAGTTATTCTAGTTAATTCCGGTCTGAAACCAATGAAAAAGCTAACACCTGTTCCATGTGAAACCGAGACTACAAGCCACCGCCCATTTATACCTATTTAAATTGTCTATTTCTTGCAAGTGGAGTATCAAGACTTAACGATTAGTTGGTTAAGTCAGTTTACAGATGAGAATCCAACCAACTGATTAGCCTAGAGGACCAGTTACTAGGTAGCCCCACGAAGTGTGACAGGTTTAATTTGTTTTGTAGAAAAATATTCTTATGTCATTTTCATTACCATTTCGTTGTAGTTTCAAGCGGTAATTACTTCCCGTTCTTTTAAAGACTTTTGGTACTTCGTCCTACGTGTGTAACTGTGTCCTGTTCTGGCAACCCTGTCCATACGTGTCAAACTTGGAAGGAGACGTTCACAAAGCTTTTGGATTCACCATTTTCCTGTTGACACCTAAACTTTGGTCTTTTACTGTGTATGCTTTCCTTTCCTCTGTTTCGATTTGACAATGCTTCTGATCTAACAAAAGTATGTTGGTCATATTATTAGAGCTTATGGTACAGACACTTGTCACCTTCTTCATGCTATGTCTTGCACCCTCCCCCCTTTACTTGGAGTTCAGATCTTTTGTCTAGTTTTATGGTGTCTTATTGTGTCCAGTGAATCTTATCTATTCATTTATACGGACCCCACGTTAATTTATATGGGGCCTACGCGGGATCCGCATAAATAAATGGCTGCGATTTACTGGACACAATAAGACACCATAAAACTGGACAGAAGATCTTGTTCCCTTTACTTGCTGGTCTGACTTTGGTACTCGGTACCTTTGGTTCACAGTGGTCATCGTAGTTCTCTAGGGAAGTTGTTTGGCTTGTTGTGTCAGCTGACAATAATTCGGATTCATTGTTATAAGATGCTTTTTCTTGATTAATCAGTTTCGGATTGCTTAGAAATCACAGTTTTTCAAAACTGTTGTTTTGTTTGTTTCCTAATCGTATATTAAACATTCGTTAGCTTAGGTTGTCTGATAAGTACATGTTATGAAAGCTAGACATGCACCTCTAAGTTAACTACAGACGTTACGTATTGCTTTTCAGTTCGTACTAGGCTTGCATGTTATGGGACTTCGGACAGGCATAGGTAAGACATGTTGAAAATATTTCTTACAGTATTTAGAAATATATGATATGATTTATTTAAATTAATAATTTATAAATAACATTTGATTTGTTTCCGTGTAATATTCATATCGTATATGTTTTATTTTTATTATTTAATTGAAATATAAAAAAGATGTTTTTATTAAAAATAGAAAATTAGAAAAAAAATTATTTCTTAATTAGTTTGAGGATGGTTAATGAAATATTATTTTATCAAGTTGAGGTTAAAGATGAACTTTGGGATGAGGTTAGGTGGTAGTTAAAGTGGTTCCCTTTATTACCGACAAACACCTTGTGTTTCTCGTCGAGTTTTGTTTGAATATCTGAATGAACAGCCAATATATCAGCTGAATCAGATCGCTTTTTACATTGGACAGACATGAACAGTCGTCCCGTTTCACTTATTCTTTGAATCGCACCATCACTTAGAAAACATACCGAGAAGTCATTGTTACACTGCACCAGCAACATCTGTTATTAGTTTGCTTTTTGCCATGTAAGGACTGATCAACATCAGTGGGATCAAATCTACTTCTATTAATTCGTCCCATCCAATGTTTGGCAGTAGGAAATATAAAATTGTCAATGTTCTGGAGGAATAAACATATTTAAAGTCACCTCGAACCAAAATCTGACGAGGCAGAACAACGACATGATCATGACATAAAATAGCTCTGATAGGTCTCTCGTACTGGACAACTCTGGATTTTCACAAGTGCTTTCATGGAGTTTTTATCTATTACAAATCCACGCGTTTTTGTAAGAGCAAAGAAAAAAGCCTAAAATGTTTAGAGACTGAGAGTCTATCAGGAATAATAAGATTTTTTTTTTGGAAATTAGTTACCGAAAATAAGATTCTTATAGAAAACTTAACATAATAAGATTTAGATAAAAGACATCACATATATACATATTTTTTATTATTATTATTACTATGTGAGTTAATCGAAAAAAAAATTATTAATAAAAATAAAGTTACGTATTATTTAACTTTTTCATACTTCACGTGTTAATGAAACTTTCAGTAATTGTTAGTGTTAATAAAGAAAGCAAAGTTTAAAACTACATTCCAAAATCGTATATATATATATGTCATTCTCCTTAACTTCTGCTACATGGTTGCTTACTACGTTTGTGTCCTAGACTATTACAGGTTCTCAGTGAATTACTAGAAACTGGTCTTTTTATAATTTCATAACAGTTTTTCCAAGTTCTTGGGTTGAATTCCGAGTGTTTGATCTGATCTTTTAGGTGCATAAGAAAAGCAGCTGATCCTTTCCAAGATCTAGCTCACGTGACATTCATCAGGTAAAGCAAATGAACTTACATATATGATTAAGATTATGACTCTGAGTTTGTTGTTTCAAGATTACTTGGTTACAACCTTAATCTGGTTTGTTTGTCAGGTATGTTGAAGAAGAACTTGACCGGGTTTCAGAAATCATCTTCCAATAAGCTTGGAAGTTCTGTATTATCTGCCTCCAAGGGATCCATTCCTATAGATGAAAACTACAATTCGTGGCTGGTAAGTTTTACGTAAGATTAATGTTCTCATACGTAACAATTACTAGAATTTTGTGTTTTTTCTTATTAGAAATAATAAATTTGATTATTAAAATTAATGATAATCCTACTAAAATTAGTGAGAATATAAATGATTTTTCGCATTAACCCTTTCAAATTTTAAATTTTAAATGTGTTTAATTATACATTATGTATTATTATAATTATTTAGTTAATAGTGTTATAGTCTTATATGTCTGAGTGGTGTAATTCTAAATAACTATAAATACTTTTTTGATAATAGTTAGTTTTTTTAAATTATATGTATTAATCACTAGGAATTTATGTTTCTAATAGGAAATAATAAATTAAACTTTAAAAATAAAGATAAGTATATATTATAATTGAGTTGGGTATATAAATAGTGACGAATTATAATCTTTTAAATATATGTATTGAGTAGAATAATAATATTGAAATATAAGAGTTTTAAGTATAATTATTTAATTATCAGTGTATATATATATATATATATATATTAATAATAAGATTGATCTCTAAATAATGATGCATAATGATAAGAATAACCACTAAACCACTTAGATATGGAATCTTAAAATACTCTTGTAAAGTTAGTTTCTCAGTGTTCTTGCATGCAGGAGATTCACTGTTCGTCAATATTCTATCTATTTCACAGTTTGAATCAGCTAAAACCCTTTTGAAATCTCAGGTGGAACATCCTTCCGCGTTAAGCTTCTTTGATCAGATGATGAAAGAAGACGGAGGGAAGAAGATCGTTGTGTTTTTAGATTACGATGGTACTCTCTCACCAATTGTAGATGATCCTGATCGTGCCTTCATGTCTGATGAGGTATAAAAAAGATAAAAACTCTAGATATTTACAGTAGAATCGGATCAATCATGGGCAAATTGTAAGATTATTACATATTCCTTCATTTCCATGCAGATGCGTGCAGCAGTACGTGAAGTGGCCAAATACTTTCCAACAGCTATTATCAGTGGTCGGAGCAGGGACAAGGTAATGTCAGAATTTTGTGTTAGTAATCATGTTTTTCTTCAAAAAAAAAAGACGTGTGGTTTCTAGTCCTAACTTCCCCTCTGTCGCGGGCAGGTTAAAGAGTTCGTACAGTTAAGTAATGTATATTATGCTGGAAGCCATGGAATGGACATTAAGGCACCTCTCAGGCCTGTCAGGTCCTGTGATGGCAAGTCCCATACAATAGCCCAGGACAAGAAGGTAAATGTTGTGTCTTATTTCCTTGGTTTCAGGAAGGGAAACATTGCTTGTCTGGTAGGTATTTACTATGAATAAAACTATTGACGACAAGATTTGTTCCCATCTCGTAGGGGACTGAAGTTGTGTTTCAACCTGCTAAGAACTTTTTGCCTGCAATTCAAAAGGTGAATCCAACTTTATGCAGACTATTTTTTTATTATTATTATTCTTCAGAACAGTAAGTAACCTTCATCTCTTTAGATCATAACTGAACTCGAAGAGAAAACCATGAAGATAAAAGGTGTACGGATTGAAGACAATAGATTTTGCATATCTGTACACTTTCGACATGTACAAGAAGAGGTAAACTCAAAAGTTATCCTCAAAATTTCTTGTCTCTTAGTTTTGAAAAAAACATAATATTTGGTTACTTTCAGGACCAGGAAATGCTGGAAGAGAAGGTTAAGTCCATACTGGAACATTATCCAGAGTTCCACTTATGTTGGGGTAAAAAGGTTAGGATCCAAAACCAAAATCTTTCATCCTTGGACGTGTATGATAAAATTCAAGATTGTGTCTTAACAAAAATGCTTGTCTGAAACTTATTTTTTTTAAATATAGGTTATGGAAATTCGACCAACAATAGAGTGGGACAAAGGGCATGCGTTAGAATACTTGCTCGACACTCTGGGATTAAGCACCCCCAACAATGTGATTCCGGTGTATATTGGAGATGATCGGACCGACGAAGATGCTTTTAAGGTACAGCAACACAGAAGAAGTTAAAACTACCGACAAAATGGAATACAGTTCGTGTAATAAGTTCTATTTTCTGTGTCGTCACTGGCTAATCATCATCAACACAACATTTTCTAATACGTCTTAGAACAAATTAATACTGACGTCTGAACTTGGGAACACGAACATGTTTCTGTGGCAGAATCGAGAGTTTTGTATGTTCTTACCATATGCAAGTGTTTATTTTTTTGTTCTTGTCTCAGGTAATTCAAAGGAGAGATCAAGGGTATGCAATAGTGGTATCTAACGTTCCAAAAGACACCAAAGCTTCCTACTCTCTCTACGACCCATCAGAGGTCTTGGCGTTCCTGTTACTCCTGGCAAGATGGAGAAAGTCATCGAGTTCAAGTAGACCACAGGCTCAGATCTGGGGCATAGGTGACTAGCAACCGTGGATGGTTTTGGATAAGCCATGGTTGACCTGAATAAAGAGAGGCTTATTCACAGACAAACCCAGAGAGGATACGAGTTTTTAAGTTACTCTGGTGGTTTTAAGTTTCCTGTAATTTATAATTTATAATATATATTTATCTTATGTCTGCCTTGAAGCTTGTAATTTTGGTTTCCAAGCTTGAAACAAGTGGCCTGTAATTAGTGACTACTGCCTTTGTAATCTTCTGTTAGTTGCAATTGCAGGCACTTTAGTGCTGAAAATTTAAGAGTTGAACCCCAACCTCACTGGTTTCGTTCAAGTAAATGATGCATTTGGATACTTGTTTGCAGGATTGATAAGTATTCTCAAGTTAGAAATTTCTTTTATTTTCCACGCTTATATATACAAAGAACCAAAAGTGGAATTAAAAGGCCAATAATGCATTCAATCTTCAACCTATTGTGAAGCTTTTAAGAGGGTGTCAATCACTTTCTGTGAAAAGACAAGACAGTTCGAAAAATCTAAGCATATTCAACGATGCTTGAACCGATTTAAGGTTACTTGACAAAGTTGCTACTGTTCTGAGAAGATTTCCTGGTCACACAAGCCAAAGGAAGATTATAAAAATTTTGGCCTCTTCAGGTCAGATTCTTTACGGGTTCCTTAGCATTGAGGACCTGCAATTTAACCACTGGAAGAGACTAGCTCGAAACCCTTTTCAGTATAAAAACCAGCTGAAGCATTGCCAGGGGACAACCAACGAAATTCTGGTGATTAACTGCAATAAACAGTTCAAGATTCAGTAGTCCAAAAACTAACTAATGAGAGCTTGCATGAACTGAGAAGAATCTTGCAACCTCTCTTTGGAAGATGTTTGAACTACTGAGCCGTGACATGTTTATCGCAGTTTATACCCTTCATCTCCAAAACATTAAAAAAAACGATCCATACTCTTACGGTAATGTTATCGTCTCCATCAACTCCACCAATGTGTATATATATAGACCCTGTAAGCTTACGTATATCAGTCCACAACATTGGTCCTTCATCTTATCTAGTTAGCTGAAAGAGTGTTGGTGTCAGTTTTGACTTTCAGGGAAAGAAAGTTGGCATCACACAGTGCAGATAGGAAACAGTAACAGGTTGGTATCACACATTCAGTGCAGATAGGAAACAGTAACAGGCACATCATTCATTTAGTGCAGACAGGGAAGAAAGCAACAGGTGTATCATGCATTTAGTGCAGATAGTTAAGAAAGCAAAAGCTTATATATTCTTGTGTGTATTAGTATTCTGGGATCTTGGATTTTGAAGGTTTAATGAAAGAACGAGTCTTTCTCAGTTATCAACATGGTCATAACAGAAATGGCATACTGAGTGTTTCACTAGTGTTTAAAGGATTCAAAATTCCAATAACACCACTTTTCTCATTCCATTGTCTGTGTTCCTCTCCCTCCTATTCTGTTCAATCAAGTGCTATGACCTGTCTTCATGTAAAGTTACTTTTATGTCGTATTCTTCTACAGATTTTAGATCAATTAGAGGCTTTCACAAGGGTGATCAAGAATAAAGGCACAGACCAATTTTCATGTGTTCCATAACACATCAAAAGTGCTTCGTGCTTTTGTTCTCATCACTTTTGAAAATTGATCTGTAACCCAAAGAGAAGTGAATCAGTACAAGATGCTTTGAACTCGTCAAATGGAACAGCAAAATTGTATGATCATTATGGTTGTTAGATCAACGTTTTACAGAAAAGGAGAGGAAACTAGAAAAGATAATAAATAATATCCTGTACTCTGCTTCTAAATCACTGTACAGTATCTCCTCATTATAAGTTATTTGACATGAGGGGATTAGGCCAACACAAAGTCCCCTTCCTCCTGCAGTTCTTCTTCTTGCTCAGGCAGCTGCCGTTGCCGGAAAGGCCGTAGAATACGCTTAATCTCTTCCGAACTGAGTGTTTCACATTCCAAAAGTGCATTGGCTAAAGCATGCAATGCTTTCTCATGCTGTAAAAGAACAAAATCCCCCAAGAGCCCAAGAGCAAGCAAAAAAGAAAGTAAAGTGATTCAAGAATCTTCAAGGGGATATAACAGAAATCTTCATTTCTTTGCTTAAAACAACACCAGATATCAAACTTGTTCTACTCAATCATCTGGACTAAGCTCATAGGAAAATCTCAAAAGATTCTGATGAACATTGATCTTCTACAAGAACATTTAAATCCTATGTCTTTCTATGTAAATTCTGGATGCCATTCAAAAACGGAGCTAAGTTTCTACAGAGATGAATCCTGTGAGCTCAAAACCTTTGAAAAAGCTAAACCTGGCTGATGCATTTATCAACATATGTTCAAATGGTAGTGCATATTCATAAAGCAAATGCCGTATAGGTTAATCAGTACCAACCTTCTTCAAAAGAAATTTTACACGATCATATGCTTCTCTAAGGATTTTCACCACCTACAGGAATCAAGCAGACAAATTTCAAATTTGCAAAGGAATTATCACCCTTATGCTATATGGAAAAAAGAAAAAAAAAACTCAAAATACATACTTCTGCATCAATTTGCGATTGCATTTCTGAACTCGATCGCTCTTTTATATGAACAGGTCCAATTGCGTCACTCATACCACAATTTGACACCTTCGGAAAGATAAATCAAAGCAGAACACAATTGAATATCTGATTACCACTTCATTCCATAATGTTGGAGATCAACAATGCAAAGAATTGGATAAATAATTTAACTGGACAACGTAGGATATAAGACAGGACCGAACTCCTATGCATATTACTAACCATGTAATGGGCAAGCTCTGTAGCTGTGTGAAGATCACTACTTGCTCCAGTAGTAATGTGATCATGACCAAAAACGAGTTCTTCAGCTGCTCTACCTCCCATGCAAACATCAAGACGTGCTAACAACTGCTTCTTGCTAACCGATGTCTCGTCATTTAAGGGAAGCTGGGTGACCATTCCCAAAGCAGATCCACGGGGCATAATAGTTGCTTTGTGAATTGGATGTGCACCCTCAGTATTTAAAGCTACAATAGCATGGCCGCTCTCGTGATATGCAGTCAGCTGAAAAGAAACACCACAATGTCACAAACTAGAAGATTGACTTGAATATATCATTCTGGGAAGCCAACATGGTTAACATCAAGGACAATGGTAAAATTGGATATTTTATATGATTATAGTAAGCTCATTTCCAGCTATTATACTTATATAAGATCATATTATTCACACCAAGAATAGCACTTATCCAAACCCTGTTCAGCTGGATCAAGTACAATACCTTCTTTGAATCTTCAGATAAGAACATTGTTTTCCGCTCAGTGCCCATAATGATCCTATCTTTTGCAAATTCCAATTGTGCTGAAGTCAACTTCTCTGCACCTTCAACAGCAGCTTTAATGGCAGCAATGTTTACTAAATTTGCAAGATCTGTTTTCAAGAAAGAATACGAAATGAAGAGGTTGTAATAATCTTGGGCAGTGAACGAGAGGGCACAGAATAATCAACTATCAATTTCAACAAAATAATAGAGAATTAAATAAAGATTAACCTGCTCCATTGAAGCCAGGGGTGCCACGGGCAATCGATCTTACATCAACATCATCAGCCAATGGTTTGTCTTGCAAATAAAGCTCTAAAATCTCTTGTCGACCCCGTACATCAGGATTGGGAACAACAATCTGCAGCAGCCAAAGATCAACTTCAACATCCAAAAGATATGAAGATATGCAAGAGGAGGAGTTTTTCCACTGGTTGCTCATGAAATGAGCTCAAAATACAAAACTTAATCTCTTAAATAAAATCATACAAGAAGGCAGATCCAATGAGATAATCTAGCTCAAGAATTCCAAAAGCAGACGTTTGAAGTTTCTGTAAAAGGTTTCACTTTAGAGTTGCTTATAAATTTATTTCCAAGAGAACGAAGGAAAATCAGTAGCTTACATGTCTGTCAAATCTACCAGGCCTTGTCAAAGCTGGGTCAAGGATGTCGGGTAAATTTGTTGCAGCCATTAATATGATTCCCTGCAGTTAATTTTGTAAATTTAGAGATCCAGGAGGAAACTCCTTGATACGAAGCTATTATAGTTAATGGGCACCTCATTCTGTTCAAAACCATCCATTTCGACAAGTAGCTGATGTAATGTCTTCTTTGTATGGCCTTCCCATTGTTTTCTTGTTGAGCCAACAGCATCAATTTCATCAATAAAGATGATGCATGGAGCCTATGATAATTAGCTAAAATTGTCAGCCGTATTATTGGGGTGGCATCAATAAAGCTTGTAGCTTTATGGACCGTAGAATATGAATATCAGTAATCAAGTATAAGAAACCTTTTTCTTGGCTGCTTGAAATAAAGATCTTACACGGCGAGCACCAACTCCAACAAACCTGCCACAAAATGAACGAAGGAAACTTACACATCTTCAAAATAGCAAATATTGCTTAACTAACATCTTCAGACCATCAGTTCCAAGTGAGAGAGAGATACTTTTCTGCAGTAGCACTTGCAGCCTACATCCCAATAGACTAGTGCTACAAATAAAAGAAGTATGTTGAAAGTGACATGACATAGAGTTGGGTTTTAGAGAAACAACATAACAACATCTATTGCCAACTTGTTACTCCAAGAAAAGGGAGGACCTAGAAAAATAACTAGGCCTTATTATCACTAAGCAGCAGCAATTGATTCTCTTACATTTCCTCAAATTCAGATCCCGCTCTATAGAAAAAGGGCACTCCTGCTTCTCCAGCAATAGCCTGAACGTTCCAGAAATTATTGCCAATCACCAACATGTATGTAGATGAAGAATATACGTCAAAAGTAACCACATGTGCCGAGGAAACGAAAAGGTGGAATGTTCGAACAATACATCAAGAGATATGGATACATGAGAAGACGGAGTTTATTGAGCTAGGGCATGGAAATAACGGAACGATGAACTTGCTCTAACAACAAAGGAAGCAGGTCACTGACAAGATAGTTGGAATCCCCAAAGCATGTTATATACAACATGCCTAACATTAAATGGTATAAAGGTCAAAGCCATATTTCAATTCTTAAGATGTGCAAAAGCTCAAAAAATGGAGTTTTACTTGGTTGTGAACCTTTAAGGTGCATTAATTGGTCGAGAATTTTCCCTAATTAAACAGAGAAAATGCATTACCTTGGCAAGTAAAGTTTTTCCTGTACCAGGTGCTCCTGTCAAGAGAATACCCTGTATTGTAGTATAAAAGTTACAGAACAAGCAAATAATAGATAAACAACAAAATAACTAACTACTAGTTAAAGCATTCTCTAGCTTGTGAATGGATTAATTATGCTTCTACTGAGGTACCAGAACCAAAGCAGAGGGGTGAAAATCGAACTAACCAATGGTATAAATGGAAAAAGGATCATCTATGCACCATGTTAGCCCATTGAGGCATGCCACTAAATTTGCACAAAGTACTCAGAAAGGTTGCCACAAGTTTAAAATGATGCTTAAAAGAACCTGGAATCGATAGCCAAATCTTACCCGATTACCAACCTGCTTAGCAGTTTTACACTCGGCATAGTGCAGTATGGGTATGATAATCTTTGCAATCAATTACCAGATTCTCCCAAAGGAATCCAAAAGATAAATGCTAATTTTATTCAAAAGGCAATGTAGAAATAACATTTTCTTCTTCCATGTCTTCAGCAAATAAATGGACTGCACAAACCTTTGGCAACTTCCCGCCAAGGCGAGTAAATTTTGCTGGATTTCTCAGGTACTCCACCACTTCCTCAAGCTCTTGTTTTGCATCATCACATCCTTTGACATCCTTAAACGTTTTGACATTCTGCAAGGAGGAAAAAACTCAAAGAGATTAAAACAAACCACGTAACCAACTACACAGATAGTGTAGAGCAAGACACAAAAGTGGATGATGATATCCATTAAGTCGAGGAAAAGACCACAACCATGAGGTGCTACGTTCAACTGAAACTCCATTTGTTGTTTCCTCTTGTTCTAATTTTCTCTTTATTAAAGTATTTTCCAACTTCCACATTGATCAAAACAGGAAAAACAACAAAATCCAGTACAGTAAAACAGCTACCAACTCAAAACTACTGACAGAAGAATCTGAAGAAACTAGAAATATTCAGATTACAATACTGTGACTTACTTTCTCGGGCATAACATCTCTATTCAACTCCTTAGGTGAGTAAGAAGAACCTGAACCGACACCAGAAGTTCCAATACCACCTAGGCTCCCTATATACTTTTGAAGAAAAGCAGCTCCCAGTAACCTGAAAATCAACTTCTACACATAAGCAAATTGCCAACAAAAATTTAACCATAAATAAACGAACTGTAGAACAGAAAGACAACAATCCATACCAAAGTAATCCAACAGCAACAGTAAACAAGACGGTCGACATAAGCTCGTTAGCGAATCGTGACTTGCTTGACACTTTCTTGTCAACCTTCCATAAGAATAACATCAAACAATGCCAAAACAGAGCATTCAAACTCCTGAATTAAGGAAATAAACTACGTAATATCCATAGAAATCTCACCATCACCACATGCAATGGTTGCTTCTCAGACACTCCAGTGTTGCGAAAGGGCTCATCCAAATTCCGTGAAGCTCGTTGCTTCAATTCTTGCAACAATGAAGGAAGAGTTGAAGGTTTTCCTGAATGTTGATCAGGAAGATAATCTGCAATAGCATTGGTAACAACAAGAGCTCGAAGATACTCCACCACTCCACCGCTATCGACTGTGTGTTCTCTTCTCTCAAACCTCCTAATCACATGCTCAGGACTACCCAACAATTTCACTTTTTTTCAATTACCAATTCATTTTCATTGTTAATTCTATCAGAAGGCTAGTACAAAGTAGAATAACAGTAAGAGACCTGTGTTTATTGAGCTCAACCAAGAGAGCTGTCTGCTTGAGGGCGTCCTTAGGATTGGCGTCCGCCTCCGCCATCAGACGATCCAGACGCTTTTTCTCTTGGCGCCAGAGCGGCCACCAGCTCAACCAATCAGAACTCAACAGTTCATCCACGGCTCTTCTAGTGGTGGCCCACAACCCCGTCAAGAACACAAGTAACGGCAGTTTCCGATTAACTCCGTCACTCTCCGACAGCTCCACCTCGACTTTGGGCTCCTCCTCCTCCGAAACCGAAGCCGGCAAGTGATCGAGCTTGGAAACATCGGAATCGGAACTGGAAACGATATTGTTGTCCGGGTGAAACGCAGACCAAACCAAGGGAAAATCAGATTTGAGAGAAGTGAAGAAACAAAGTTGAGATAAAGAATGAGGGTAGTGGTGGCGGCGGCGGAAGAGTCGAGGAGGAGGTTTAAAGAGAAGAGAAGCTTGTAGAGTAACAATGGCCATTGTTATTAACAAATCAAAACCAAACTCTCTTACCTCTCACGCTCTCTGTATCAGGTGCGTTTGCTTGAGGAGAGGAGAAGAAGAAGAGAGATTGGTCAACCACACGAATGGAGTAAGAAGAAAAGCATTAGAGAACAGTAATCTTATCATCATTGAAGATGGCGCCGCCAGTTCCTTGCTTGCTCAGTGGTGTTACATCCTAAGACGTTTTTTTATACCTTAGACACACATCAAAGTTTGTACTTTTTTGGAGCTTTCTGTTTCCATTTTACTTCCAACATCCTTAAATTTATCGAATCTGAAGTCAATTTTAGTTTCTTTGTTCTTTCCGAAAGAGGCAAGTTACGTGAAGAACATAAAGAAGACTCAGTACCTACACTACCATGAACGTACCTAAAGAGCATTTCAGATTCTAATGGAGAAAGTAGACATAAAGAGAGGAAACATAGCTCATGCATTATCACCTGAAAGGTAAAAGCTTTCCCTGTCCAAGGGCAAAGTTCAACCCTCTTGGCCGATTTCATAGAAACAACAAACACTAGTATTTTCACAATCCAAACATAATGTCTGTATTCAAATACTTCACAATATCTAAGAAATCATAATTCGATAGCTGGGCAGAGTAAAGCTGCTCGAATCTAAATGTTTGCATGACAAGACCTCAGAAAATTTGAAAGAAAAGATAACATTCATTTCTGCTGGTACAATATTCCAGGGAGAAGCTCTCTCCAAATTGTTCATCCCAACATTTGCAAGTCATTAGGTCGACACGACTAAAGATGCAATACCGTAAGTGCTATTGCATCCAGTTAGGTCTGTACGGTGGCATTGCGGCTGGGTGTTGTGGGCCAGATTGAGGAGCTATTTGCATCATTCGATGCCCCATTTGTGGTGGCATATTTCCAGAAAGCATGTAAGGATGACCGTTCATCGACATAGAATTAGGTCCCGTGGACCATCCAGCAGAAGGTGGAGGCATTGCTGGATGCTCAGTGGTTGGGGCAAAGTGAGTTCCTCTGTATGGATGAGGAGGGCCAAATTGTTGAACTGGTTGGTGCCCCATAACTGGAGGCTGAGGGTTTAATATGGCAGGGTTCGGAATTGTATAGTCTCTGCTCCGATCATTATTGACCTGTAATCATTATAGCAAGCTCAAATAAATGATGTTCTGAGGAACCTCTGGATCCCATATATCCAAAATAGAATTCACCCCAGGATCTTCAAAAATCAGCGGATCAATAGGCAATTCCTTCTTTCACTTAGTAAGACAATTTGTTGGCACCTTATGCACAAATAGTAACTGATTTAAAAAAGATATAGTTGCATACCTTTATGCTAAGATCATTGTGACGAGAGTATGATATATGAAGTTTGCAAAACCCTCCATCATAGATGCAGTGACCTTCCAATGCTTCCTTGGCAACAATAGCCATCTGAACATCTTCAGGTAACAGAACAGTCAACACCTCAATTTCATAGCTAAAGGAACACATTACTAGATGTGTCAGATTTATTAAATCTACCATTTCTAACCTCAGTCTTCCAAGCTTTAACTATCATTCTGGAAGAACAATTGTGGGAATAAAGCTCGACCTCTCTTACCATTTCATATGCTATTACTCCAGTTTAAGTTTGCTTGTTAAAAAACTACCTAAGTTCTGCCAATTCTACTAAAGGCATCAGACATCGACGTGACACAACAAAAAAATAAGGATGTTGAAATCCTTCTCCAAAAACAGACCTGAGGTGTGCCACACATATAGAGAGACATCTAGAATTTAAAATGAATCTTGGGGAGCTCGTAATGGCAATATGCTAAGGTATTAGCAAATTTGAAGAAGAATCATTGTTTTAGCTTAAAATCAGAGGCAATGGTACATACCAGGGTATTGAATTAAAGCCTGAACACCACCATTCTTATCAAACATGGCAATCTTCTGAACAGGTCCAAAAGCAGAAAAGACCTTGCATTGCATTCAGGATTTAAGACAACGTATTAACAAAAGCACAGCCAACAAGCTATTTCAGTTAATTTAGTATTGATGTGAATACCATGTGTAAAGCATCCAAAGTGACAGCATATTGCATGTTCTCAATTGATGCAAGAAGAACATTACTCTCAGGTTCTAGTTTCTTTCCATCAGCACCAACATTCACCTACAACGAGGGTAAACAAATTCTATCAGGATGAGCCAATAGACTGGGAATTAAATGAATAGAAGACCCTTAGGCCTAAAAACAAAGAAAGGACGACCAATTTAAATCCTGCAAACATATTACACAATCAAAAATACAATCATGAATAACTAAAAAGGGCTGTCACCACTTTTAACATGATAAAGACTTGTTACGGCTGCAACATCGTTTAACATGCTGAAGATTTTTAGAGCCTTACCAGACCACTTCCATCCATAGCTGATGGAGCAACAGGAAGGTTTGGGTTGGTGTAGTCCCTGTTTTCGTAAAAAATGAGTAAGACTAAAGGAAATATTTGAGCACCTTCTTAGAGAACAAATCTCGCAAATTAAACATCAGAAGGAGCAGAACTAGACTAGCAATAAAACAACACGGGAAGAGAAACAAATACACACAAATAAAAAATAAATGACTGCAAAATGCAAAGACAGATATATTACCTGCTCCGATGGCTTTGGAATTTTACACTCAAATCAGTATGAGCAGAATACGTGATCCTAAGGGTACATGGTCCAAGATGATCAGGGAGAAGGTAACTGAAACAGAAGACAGTAAAAGGTAAAAAAATCATAAAATGGCAACATCTGAGAAACCTTTTAAGTAATATTCAAGTTCCCACTACTTAAATCAGTTGTACTGTAAAAAAGAAAAGATGACGAATACAAAACATTAGCTCTCGTAACATTTTGAAAACTAATCAAGCTTTATGAAAAGCTAAATGAAAGGTTTCAAGAGTGCATCAGCACTTTTGCTTAGGATCTAGATTAGGAAAAGTCAGATCTATATGATTTCTTATTTATTCCTAAGATCAACTCTCCTTATGTAATTGGTTCTTACTATTATATAAAAGCTGCAAAGGTCTTGAAAATGTATCAAGCCCTCAATTGACATTCTTTGATGCTGTCTTGAACATGGTATCAAAGCAATTTAATCCGAGATCATCAAAATCTCTTTTTGCTCCCTGAAATCCTAAAACTCTTACCTCTCTTACCATAAAATCTTAAAACCTTCTGAACTGTCCAAAACTATTACCGCCACCCACCAAAACCAAAAACCAAATATACAAAAGCAACCACGAGGCGCTAGCTACAAGCACAGTACCGACAGCGTTGCCAGAAAATTAGCCACGCACTGCCATCGACGAACACCAGTGACAACAGTCTGATGGGTCAGCTCACCTTCTCATTGTGAACGGGGTTCTGGTCTTGTTTTATGTCAAACCCGATAGAACCTAGGTATCTTGTCATTAGTATAGTCCTCCATATGTTCCAAAACACCATCGGCAGTGTTATTAACATTCACTAGTCAACAATTCGTCAAATATTCCAGAGAGTATGTCAGACTCCAATTATAAGTCATTAACGAATGTCTCAGCAACTGTCTAAACAATGAGTTCTTCCAATTTGCTAATTACCAAATATTGTTTGAACAGTAACAACTATTCTTTATGATTTAAAATGTAGAATTGTTCTTCAAAGGTCAAAGAAACTTCCCACCTCACATATGATCCCCAAACTAATAAAAAAATATTGGAAAATTGGCAAGCTGATTATACATAATTACTTCATATCCTTTTCAATTCTATAAAACCTGAAATCTCAAATCCTATTCTCTCATATTAGCACTCTTAAGCAAGCTTGAAACTATGCTAAGCTTCTTTATTCCAGTGATATGCTTAGCATGTATGATATCTCTTTTGAGTTGTTTTAGTCCAAACAGGAAATTCAATTGAACGCTTTGCAAAAGTGACACAAGCATTTGAGGAGTTGATTCTCTACTACCCATTAAATATGATGTTAAGGAGATACAAATCCAAAGGAAGCACTTTGATGACTATGACATTTCTAGCAGGATTGAAACCTGAGTTTGAGCATATATGAGCACAAATCCTGAGAGGAGTAGACCTTCCATCCTCAACTGAAGTACATTTTCGACTCTCTCATTCTATGACTAACGAGAGTCCACCTGAGAACAACTCTAATAGGTCAGCAAATCTCGGATAGTCTGGTTTACAAATCAAAGGAGGGCCTAGAGGTAGCTGAGGAGGACATGGTAGTCGTGGAGGTAGAGGAGGACGTGGCAAGAGGCTCACGGTTCACTGCACACATTTTGATAGAGGTGGACATAATGAGAAGGCCTAGTGGGATAAGTATCGTCACTTACGAGCAGTTCATATTGCATCTCTTGAAGAACATTCTTTGGCTACAGCTTCACAATCGTCTATTATCTTATCTCAGGACGAGTATACTAACTACTTGCAGTATCAATCAACTCAGCAGGCATCATCTTCTTCTATGGTATATGTGGCTCATCGAGGCAACCCAACAACTTGTTATTCCAACTATCCCCAAAAAACAGTTATGGTATTGGATTCTAGTGCCACGAATTGTATTTTAAGTAAAATAATAACTAATTTCGATCATATCTTTCCTTTACTTCTTCTCGTTTATCATTGCTAATGGATTTACTGCCACCATTAAAGGAGTTGGATCCTCTCATCTTTATCCCTCCCTTACTTTACATTATTTGTACCAAAATTTCATTGCAATCTTATATATGTGAGCAAATTGACTAAACAACTAAATTATTCTGTATGTTTCTACCCTAATAATGTCATCATCCAAAATTTGAAGAGCAAGCTTATGATTGGAGAAGGCAAGAATCAAATAGGATGTAATACTTTGGCGAGTTGTAATCATTTGTCGCATGTCCAGTATTAGTCTCTCCAATTGATATTCACAATCAATTGAGTCATCCATCATTGGAAAATCTCAAGAAATTAATGCCAGGAGTCTATCTCTAGCTTAAATTGCGTCATGTCAACTCAAAAAACATCATCGTACTTTGTTATTTCCTCGAGTCAATAAAAGGGTTGAGAAACCTTTTATTTCAGTACATACAAATAATTGGAGTCCAAGTCGTGTCAAGTCCAAGTTCAAATCTTAGTATTTCATAATTTTTGTTGATGATTTCTCTCGAGTAACTTAGTTATATCTAATAAAAGTTCGTTTAGACTTATTCTTTATTATTTATTCTTTCTGTGTTAAAATTCAAAATCAATATAATACCCAATCAATATTCTTCGTAGTGATAATACTAGGGAATATTTCTCTAGTTCATTCTACAGCTACTTGCAGCAATAGAATATTCAGCATCAATCTTTCTACCCACACACTCCTCAACAGAATAGGGTAGCTAAAAGGAAAATCCAACACATTGTCGAAACAACTCATATGTACAAGAATGTACCTAAAAGTTTTTTCGGAGATGTTGTACTCACTACATGTTTTCTTATTAACCAAATGCCATCTCCTGTGTTGACACGTAAAACTCCATTCTCTACCCTCTATCCCTGCCAAGATCCTTTTCCTATTAATCTTCAGGCCTGGCACAAATAAATTAGACCCAAAGCTATAAAAAAATTTCTCAGGTACTCTCGTTCGCAAAAAGTATACAAATGTTTCAGCCCTTCTTTGAATCAATTTTTTGTGTCTACTAATGTTATATTCTTTAAGACACATCTCACTTTTTTATGCTCAATATGTCTCTATTGACACTGATGAATATCTACCAATTCCCTTTTTTTCCTTCGCAAACAACTCCCAATTATGTTACCCCAGATCCTAATTCTACCACTTCTGAGCTTGCTCCTGACACTCATCCTAATCCTTTGGAACTTCTTATCTTGTCCTGATTTACAAGTTTATACTTGACGCACTCATCATGAATTACAAACAAAAGATTCATGATCATCACTATCATCTTCTTCGTCAACACCACCACCATATGATGTTCATGATTAGCAAATTGCCCTCCATAAAGGAAGAAGGTCTTGTACATTTCACCCTATCTCAAACTTTGTTTTTTATGATTCATTATCACCACCATATGTTGCTTTTGCATCCACTTTGTCTTCTAGACCTATACCAAAGTCTGTGTTAGAAGCTTTGAATCATCTTGGATGGTGACATGCCACGGAAAAAGAGATGTTGGCTTTACAGGCTAACAATACATGAGAATTAGTTACTCTTTCACATGGTTAGATAGATAGTGGTGGGTTGTCATAGGGTGTTCAACATGAAGGTCAATCTTGACAGCACAATTAATTGTTTAAAAGCTCGATTGGTAGCTAAGGGATACACAGATGTATTGTATGGATTTATTGCTTTTGATTGTTTATGTTGATATTCTTATTTACTACAGATGATAAAGTAAGAATCCAATCTTTAAAGTTGTTCTTGCAAATCAAGTTTCAAACAAAGGACCTTGGCTCACTAAATAATTTTTTTGGTTATTTAGGTAGCAAGGTCGAAGACGGGAATTTATCTATCTCAAAGAATATATCCTTGACCTTCTGAAGGAAACAACCTATTGAGAACTAAGCTAGTTGATAGTCCTATGAAGCCAAATGTTAAATTTGATGCTGATAAAGGAGAGTATTTCGAAGATCCGAGTAGGTATAGAATGCTTGGTAAACTAAATTATTTGAATGAGTCAATTTATGGAGTCTCCACAAACTACCCATTGGGATGCAGTTATTAAGATTTTGGGATATTTGAAAGGTTAGTCAGGGTAAGGTCTTCTATATCAAAATCATGGCCATACTCAGATTCAAGGATATACCAATGCAGATTAGGCAGACTCTTATGATCGACATTCTACTTCAGGCTACTATGTACTAATGGGTGGAAGCATGATGTCATAGAGAAGCAAGACGCAATATTATTGCACATTTTAGTGCTGAGTCCGATTACAGGGCATGGCATATACTACATATGAGTTGATTTGGTTTGAGGTATCTTCTCCGAGAACTTGGTTTTGAGCACTCAACTCCAATGAAGTTGATGTGTGATAATCAAGCAGCCATTCATATTGCCTCTAATCCAGTCTTCCATGAGAAAACCAAATATATTGAGGTGGATTGTCACTTTGTTCATGAAAAGTTCCAAGAAGGATTGGTTAAGACACCATATGTCAAGTTAGGAAACCAACTTGATGATTTATTCACCAAGGCTTTGGGGGGTCTTAGGTGAAATCTATATGTAACAAGCTTGAAGCTTAACATATGTATGCTCCTGTTTGAGGGGAAGTACTAGGATCTATATTAGGAAAAGTCAGATCGATATGATTCCTATTTATTCCTAAGATCTACTAATTGGTTCTTACTATTATATTATGGCTATGAGGGTCTTAGAATTGTTTCAAATTTCTAATATTGTCTTTAACAATATGTTCACTATTTTCCTGAAATAGCTGTAATAATTACAAGTTTCATTACCATGCACCCTATTAAGCCTATATGTTCCATGACAGATCGACTAAATACCATGTCAGACAATTAATACAACTGTCACCTAGGGATGTTCCTTCCATCCAAGGCATCTTTTGCAGACGAAGCAGTTTCTGCATCAGAAAATTGCACCAATGCCTGGAAAAAAGCATATGAAAAGCTTAATAATGAAAGAGGAAGAAAATTAGAAATTTGGAGTCATATCATCAATCAGACCTGAAATCCAGCTGTCTTCTCAAAGGTAGTAATCTTATGAACAAACCCAAATGTAGAGAAAACCTGCACCAGGGAAAGCAACACAATATAAGATTTTCATGACCTATATCACAAAACTTCCAATAGTTAAGGCAAACTAAGTTAAGATATATGTTATCCATCATGAGTTCATGTGGCACAACACTATAATCTAAAGTGTTAACAACCAAAAAAGCTAAAGCAATAGGATAAACATTGGATCTGTAGAACCGCAAAGGGAACAATGAGATTCACTCCTTTGCTAGCAGCCAAAAATCAATTCCATGCAATATTTCACGTAAAGAGCAAAAATTGCTGATTATTGACGGAATATAAGAAACAAGTAATATTCAAAAACTAATGAACATCCACCAACAAAAAGGCTGACAAAGGAATAGAACAATTAAGCTCCTATGTCAATTGATAACAAGAACTTTCTCCCTGCTTCAATATAAGGAGCAATTATCCTAGTCCAAATAGTCAATATGAGACTATACTAAAGTACACAATCAGCAACCCATCACACTTAAAAACAAATAAAAAACAAGAATGGAACAAGTTAAGACTGCTTCTCCAAGAAAACAAGAGGCGTGTTAGAATTCCATTCAACATGCATGCAATAAGAAGTCATTAACCAAAAGTCTTATTGGTTTAAAAGTAATGTGAAGACCTTAATGAACTAAAAAAACATATATAAGGAAAAAAAAAAACACGATAATGATGCAAATATTAAAGGCTGAGTGGTCTCAAAAAAACTAAAATGGAAATACTACCAAGAAACTTAAAGGTGGGAATTGGACGTTTGAGGAGGAAGAGTAGGGGAAGAAAGAGTCAGTGTTAAGGAAAGGAGAAAGAAGACAAACACACATGTGCTCTTTCTCCCGATGCACAAAGCTGCCATTGCAGATATTTCCTTGACATGGGCCTGCTGATTCATTTACATTTACGTTAAGAAAAGCTTTGCAAAGCATGACAAAGTACAGCCTAAGTATAGAACACTTTATCATCCTTAAAAGTACGCTTGCTTCTTGTAAATATATTAGGAAAGCTTGTAACTAGCTTACAAGATGCAAAACATCAATACTGACGAGGCGTGCATCTGGACCTTCAATTGTCACCAACAAAACGTTTCCAGCAACATCAGCTGTTGTCTTGTTGTTAACTATTTCTTGCCTATTAGAATACTGAAGGTAAACAGTCTTCCCCCGTACTTGAGCAGGCTCGGAGGATGAAGCATAATAAGATATCATTGCAATAGCTTGATTCAAATCTGCCTAAAATCCATTAATAGCGGTAAAGGGTGAAAAGAATCAATAATATTGCTGATTAACATTAAAAAGAAATGAAAGAAAGAACTGCCCACAAAGAAATAAACTCACAAATTCAATAAAAGCTTGATTTTTGTTTGCCCCAACATTACACTTTGTGTTGACAACTTTACCAAAGGGCTTTCCAAGCTCAATTAACTCCTCCTCTGTGCAATCCCATGGCAAGTTTCTTAAGTGGAGCACCTTAGACGGGGTTTGGGTGAGACGGAACTGTGGCTGACCGGAAACAGATGCCATTTCTACAAGAGCAACCTACTCCAAGAATCTGCAACCCCTCAGAACTGCAACACAAACAAACATTTTCAATCAAAATGAATAGAATCTCAAAAGGCAACAATGACAATAATACTTCACTTCACGCTAAAGAACCATGCTTCCAAGCTCTTTATTTTAAGGTAAAAGTAGACTGAAAACACATTGAATGTCTTCAAATAGGATAATTCAGTGATCAAAGTGCTCAGGCAAACTTCTTAATTTCCGTTAACAAAACCCTAACTTTTTGACATCTACCACCCAAAATTAACACCTGCGAAGAACCCCAACCGGAAAACTATCCGATACCATACATCACCCTTTTTGATCGGACGCACAACAGGCCAAGTACACACAAAAAAGAAACTAACTTTACTACCAAACCACAAAGAACCAACCGTCCCCAGTCGCATGAAAACGACACAACCAATACCCAAGTCAAAGCATACAAATCATCACCAGATAAAACTGTATACTACGAAAGAAAAAAGATTGAATTAGGGCAAATTACGAGGTAACTGGAGATTGAACACCGCCTACGAAAGGCTCCCGAATCGCAAAAAGAAGATAGAGACAGACCAAGTAAACGAAGAAAGAAGTTGCGAAGCACGGTTCGATACTCGTGCCTACACTTATACAATTTATTTTCAATATATATATTAAATTATTAAAAAATACATTTAATCCATTAATTTTAAATTAAACCATATTTAACTCCTTATTTTCGAATTAAATCAAACCTTAAGAAGTTAATTTTGTAATTTCATCTGATAAAAATAAATGTTAATATTATTAAGTAAAAGAAATTATAAAGTATTCTAATTACATAGTATTATTAGGGATCAGATCTCCTCTTCCGATTATGATATTTCAATCATGTTCTATTAAATCGTATCCACAAATTTATGTGATCATTAAATCTCATCCATACATTTATGTAGATCCTACAAATTTATTTGATTGTTAAATCTCATCTATACAGTTATGTGGGTTCCACATAACTGTATGGATGAGATTTAATATAATAAAGTAATTAAAAGAGAGGATTTGACGTGGTATGAATATGAATAAATGGATACATATAAATGTATGGATAAGATTTAATATAACAGAGTAACTAAAACAGATGATTCGATAATTTTTTTGTTGACAGGAACCCGCGACTTTCTTCACAGGGATTGGGAGGTACAGATTCAGCACATTCACCGAGAAGGCAACCACTGCGCGGACACTCTGGCGCAC
>JAOSBM010000049.1:3195-25602 GCA_027568955.1 Erythroxylum tenue | reverse complement strand
AAAATAAATATTGCAATAATTATCAAATAATCAATGAATTATATATACTATTTTTATTATATTACAGGGGCATTTTCATCATTAACACTATTTTCTGTTCTGTCCCCGGCAATCAAACACATTTTTGTACTCAGGATGAAGACAAAAATCTCTGTTCTGTCCATCGCAACCAAACTTCTCACTGTCTTCAATTCTTATTCTGTTTCGTCCTGTCCTGCCCCGTCGTGTCCCGTCCCTGTCTGCTGAAGACGCTAACCAAACACAGCATATATCCTGAAAATCAATTAAACCTTGGTGTTGTGCAAATATAGGGTTACGCATACAACACACGCAACCATCACACAACAGCCTTCCAAAAAAATTTCAATGAAAACCAACGTGATTTTTTGATGCACTCCTAATTAAGATCTTATCTTATAATTCAATTCAAATAAGGAGTGTTACTTATTTATATCATATTTTGATTTGTATTTTCAAACATTATCTTGAAGACCTAATAATAAAAAATGTCAAAATGAAATAATTGAGATATAATAAATATCTTAACGTATATGCTAGAAATTTAGCTCATATTAGAAAGTAAATTGTATATAAAGCAAAGGTTAATACAATTCATTATATTAAGATTTTAAATTAAGATGTAACTTTTGATTATAAGTGGACTCACTTGAAATTATTTGAGTTTGGTTTAGTTTCTCTATAAGCCCTTTTAAATTTTGTTATTATTATCAAAGTTAGATTAGTAAAGTCCTTTATAGAGATTACAACTAGACTTGGGCTTAATAGGTAGGGTTGATCAGGTCTTAGGTCAAGTCTTTTCTGAGCCCAATCTTTACAAACGAAATGACATCATTTTGTATTTTTAATTTATAAAAAATAGTTCAGGCTAGGCCAAGTTAGGTTCAGGGTCTAGTAGACCCTAGCTGCCTCAGACTAGGTAGAGCTCGGGCTCAGGCCTACTTTCTCGAACCTAATCAGGCCTCAAGTTGGGCCCAAATTCCAGCAGTAAGGACTCATGCCTAATTAAGTTCAACTCATTACCATCCCTAATCTATCCGATGAATAAAAATTCATAAATTTGGATAAGATAAATAGTAATTCATAAAAGGATTCAAATGAATTGACGGAGAGTTGAATCAAAATGGACAGACTTAATTGTAAGAGAGAGATATTAAAAATTCAAAAGAAATTATTTCATGTTAAGAAAAAATTTTGAATTAAAATATGATATTCTATTTTTACATGATCTTACCCTTCACTATAACCCAAGGATTTTTTATCAAGAAAATTAAAAATCACTCAATTTCTTAAACAAATAAGAAAAAACTAATATAAAGGCTTATATTCTTATCTTTTAAGTAGAAGCATATTTGACCAAGTAATGTGCCTGCTTACTCATTTTAAGTCATTTCTAAACTAATCCAGAGCAGCACATAAGTTTGTAATGTCTCCTTTTTCTTTAAATTTAACAAGTTTTTACATTTATGGTTTTAAAATATTATATTAAGATTTAAAGATTAAAATGATATTAAATCTTCATAAAATTGATACATAGTAAAATTTTTCGATCATGCAATATCTTTGAATATAAAAAAATAATTTCATTTCGATCCCGTCGTATAAATAAAATTGAAGAATTTGAAATATAATTGAAGAAGAAAATTATCGAAGAAATTAAATTTTAAATGATAAATAAATGGTTTTTTGTGATTTATCAAAATTAGTTTATTTACGAAAATTGATAGAGTAATGAATAAACTGACTAATTTTTAATAATAAGAATTATTAAAATAAATTGAACTCGTAAAATTGACTGATTTAAAAATTTTGAGTTGAATCTACCGGCAAGTGTTTAATTATGAGGTGCACTAATTTGTTTTGTTACAATTCATATAAATAATTAATATGTTATTTATAATTTTATAAAATTTGATTAAGACATAAAAAATCTAACAACAAAAATGAGATTATAAAATTAAACATTTTATATATCCCTCCCACTTCCACTTAAATTTGATACACTACTTGATCTTAACAAGTTCATCAGTTCTTGCCATTCACAGTTTGATCAACCACAGGTTGCAACTGTACTTTATTCTTCTCTAAATCCCAGGTTTTGGGCTCTTCCATGATACCTCTTTTTCTATACATGAAGTACAACAAAAGCTGAAGGATTGCTAAGGGAGAACCAACGAAATTTGGTGACTGCAACAACAAACGATCGATCAGTTTTAATTCAAGATATTGTACCAGAAGTTTTGGATTCAGAAAAGGGTACAAACTGCAATGAACATGTCATGACTCAATAGTCCAAAGATCATCCAAAGAGTGCTCGCAAGAAATGAGAAGAACGAGAGATAGAATGGCATGAACTCCACACTTTTTGTTTCTATCACTCTCTTCTGAAAAATAAAAGGCAAAATAGTTAGAGAGTAATCGTGAAGCTAGATGAGTAGATGACTAGTTACAAACCAACCACCTCATATCCTGAAAAACAGTTCAGTTCCGAGTTCGAGGAGGTTTTGACATGACAGATAGATTTTTAACTCACTCACCACAGCTACTAGTGGAGAGCCATACATGGTTGCAGCAACCACGAGCCCGAAGCATCCAACGAACAGCTTACGATGTGGTCGATCATGGAATTCGAATGTTGAAACTGCAGCAATCACAATGAACAACAGAATAGCAGGTAGAACCAGAACAGCAACCTTCGCCTGAAACACAAAAACTAGTTTCATAATCAATGTATGGATCAAAGAGATGTGTTTCAGACGAGAACATGAAAGCCTGCCTTTGCTCTTCCTGAAGCAAACCAAAAGTATATGATAATGAAGGAGGCCTCGAAAAGTATTCCCAAACCATTGATGGTGACCAGAGGGAAGTTTTCCCATTTGTAGCTTACCACAGGCATGCCATACCAAGTGTAGAGAAGACAATTCAGTAGTGTAATAACATAAGGAACACATGAAAACTCCTCTGTACTTCTCTTCCTTACAACTCTTGTGAAGGTTAATCTGTAAACTCCAAGAAAACTGAATCAGGTGCTTTGAGCTTATCAAAACAATAGATTTAAGTACAAGTAAACCTTACATGGGTACAGAGAAAAGTGACAAGGAAGCTGCATTCCCTGCAAGAACATGCAGTTTTGATATGTTAAAGGTTACTGTCAAGCAATATGTACGTTGTTGGTCCTAATCCTAAGTTGTCAAGGACAAACTAATTACCCATGATCCCGACTGCTAGACGAAGAGCTCCCATTTCACAGGAACCTGAAAGTGAAAAATGGTCCCAACACTCTTAATTCCAAATAACTACTTAAGCTAAGGACTTGTGTTGTGCACTGTTCAGCAGCCTTCAAGGTCTTTATATATCGGTGGAGCTGATGAAAAAATTGTTAAGTGACCGTTTCACCATAATAGCTTAAGCTGTTGTGTGAGGACAACTTAATTAGTTTTATATATTCACTAACACACCCCCTCAAGTGAAAGCCCTTTGGGCTTGAAACTTGCACAGGTCCACTCTACCTTGTGCTGAATAATAGGTGGGTGGTAGGATTTGAACTCTCGACCACTTGGTCATAAAGGCTCTGATATCATGTTAAGTGATCGTTTCACCACAGTAGCTTAAACTGTTGTGTGAGGATAACTTAATTGGTTTTATATATTCACTAACACGGATACAGTCTACAAATTCTTGTAATTATAATCGCATTTATGTAATTATACTCATAATTACATAATTTAAAACTTCAATCCTGATGAATAACGTATAATTTCTGCATAATTATGAAACAGTCTGAAGAATTTACAGGTTTTGTCTTGTCAGGGAAACACGAAGATGCATAACATAAGTTCCACTTACCAAACGTATTCAGGTATCTTATGTGTAGCCTAGTCATGTTTAGGTGTAAAAACATCCTTAATGTTGTGTAAGTCATCATTGTCGTAGTGTGTTAACATCGCATTACAAAAGGAGTTGCCTTTTTTGGTAATTTTTTTTCTGTAATCTTTTCTTACGCACCTTGGGCTTATGGAAGAGGAGTTTCCAAGGTGGTGTAACTCTCAAAAATTTTGAACCCTTCAAATTTTGGTGTTTGAAATTGGTTAAGGTGAAAAAGAGAAAGCACTGTCTCAAACTAGTTCTGATAAGGCACTTGGGATATGGGATTCCTTTTGTGAAACAACAAGAATAATTGTTTGCCAAATGAAACCGTGTCCAGGCACTGTTTAGTTGGAATAACAAAAAGAGTATTATTCCAGTTCTGCATGTCGCTACTGGTTCATGTCCTTTTTAATGTGTGTTCTTTTTCTTTGTTTTTTTTTAATTTAGCAAGAGCTAATGTGGTAATTTTGATTAAATTGAGGTTAATATATGCTTTTGTTTTGATTCATTTTCCAAGACTAATAATAATAATAATAAAACCATTCTCTTGCTATGATGATGTTAATGTCATCTTCGTTTTTTTTGGTGTTCTTCCACATTTATTCTCTCTTAGCTACCACGATCTGATGTTCTTCAAATTCCATTGTCCTCCATATTTGTGGTTTCTGATGCTTAATTTAGTGTCCTCATCTGGGATCTTATGCCTGATTGTTCTACATTCTCCCAGCAATCTAGCCAGCTTGCTCCATATCTACGTACATTGGTAGAGGTTTGTGATAATAGAAAGTTTTATCTCATTGAAACCACGAATTCAAGCTCTTGATTCAATTCTTGTAGTTGCTTCGTGAATATATTCCAAGTAGCTGATTCATTTTACAGATCATGTCGAGTACATTATGCCCTCTCAATCATATATATGCTCAACGTAACATGAGATTGTTGAAGTTTGATCTGTCAAATACTATGACATCACATTCACGGAATTTATCAGTTCGAACCCCATTACATTGTCACGAAACATCTCTTGTTCCTTCCATGTCCTTTCTTCTTCTTTTTCTGCCACCTGCAAATAGAATAGGAATTTCAGAATCAAACTAACAATTTCAGACAAAAATTGCTGAAACAATAATGCGATTTACTTCCAGATCATTTTCCACTTACCTGAACTCCAAAATGATAGTAAATAAACATGAATCTGAACCAGGTAGAGGAACAAGATTGGTCCAAAACTTGAAGATTAGATTCATTTAAAAAGTCGGATCACATCAAACCTGTACCTTTCCACTTTTTTTTTTCACCATATAAACATAGGAAAGATCGCACCAGTTTGTGCAATGCATGACTAACTTAGCAGCAAATACGATTCAGACTGGAAAGATTACACCAGTGTGTGCAATGCATGACGAACTTAGCAGCAAATACGATTCAGACTCTTGAGCAATGTCTAAATCATCTTGTACCCTTTTTTTTGTCTGATTCAGAAGAGGTGTAATGTGATGTCTTCGAGTTCGAAGCATTAAAGATATATAGTGGACAGGTCCAAGCGCATTCACAGTGTTGTTAGGTGCAAGGATTGTGATCTGCGAAAAAGGTTTCAGGGTTTTGTTAGTGTTGTGAAAAGTGCTTCATTTGTTTATTTAGATTTGGAAATTGTTTGTGGTTATGATCAGAAGCCATTGTTGTCGGCGAAGCAATTATACAAGTACAAGCACTCAGGAGTTTTTTATTATCTTTTTGCTTTGAGGTGCCATTTTTGAGAGAGTTCAAGAGCTAAAGACATATCATGCAGGACCTTATCAAGTTCCAAGCTTTGTCTGGTGTCCTAATCCTACAGTGAAAGGTCACATAACCTGGAAAAGTGTAAAAAGATGCTGAAAAAAAAAGAAAGAAAAATCTCATGTCCTTATCCTACTCTTACAAATCTTTTAGTGACTGATTGAAGAATCTAAAGAGAGAGAATTCCTATTAGTCTACAAGTTCTATATTATGTTCCACCTCACTCGATCCCAAGAAAACCTCATTCGAATACAAATAAAGTATTGAAGATGTTGTTTTGAGTAAATTCTTTAAAATGACTTTATTTTAATTTAAATTTTTGTAAACTTAAGATCGAGGTTTAAAATTTTCAGACTTTTCGGACCCAAATACCATATCTTAATGACATGAAATTTTAGTCTCATGGTGCTTTTAGAGTACCTTATTTATGAAATGAATGAACAAATCAAAGCTCAAGTGGGTAGGGGAATTCTTCATTTGCCTCTAACCACTTGAGGTCTTAGATAAGTCTTTTGGATTTCTTAAAATTAGTGGTCACAATGTATTGGAATGGATTTGGACTTGAGCTTTATTAATTTTGATTTTGATTTCTGAAAAAAGTAAATAAGTTTGTCAAGAACTAAAAATGTAAGAGTTAATTCCAGTACAAGTTGTGATTAATAAAAAAAAGGGTATGAAATTACTCTTAAATTGAATGTAAAAAATCACTAAAAAGCCAAAACAAACAAAAAAAAAGCAAGTTAAAATAATAGATCTTGACCTTAAAACAAGTGCAATTCCCAATTATCTTGTCCTTAAGTTTTAAATTAATTTACGAAAGAGAGAGTTTCACATAAATTGCTTACACAAGCTAATGAACATCAACACCAATACCATAGATAAAAAAAAATTATATAAAAATTATATTAATAATGCTCTTAACTTACACACCATGAACATCTGAGACTAAGATATGGGAGGAGAGGCTCAGAAATTTTGGCTTTATTCTGTAATCAGCATATCAAAAGCTCGAGTCAAGAAGATGTAAGAAGGGTATAAGATGTTGTAGATAATGGAGGGAAAGGCAATATTACAAGTGTAGTTCTGTAAAAGTGTATTACATTGTTATAGATTTCCCTAAACTTTCTTCTGCTGAAAGTTGACTATGATACAGATCGTTAGTATACAGTGATGACCGGTGACAAGTGACAGCTCACGAACCTCGAACGATGATTATCGACTTAGACGACATATCGGCGAAGATAGTCTGTTCTTGCTGGATGCTTGAGCTTCATCAGTGCCTTCACTTCATGCTTTCTAACCATTTCCCTGGAGATGTTCAAGTTCCCCGCAATCTCTCCCAATGTTCTATCACCCTTACCATCAAGCCCGAATCTCTGCCTGATCACCAAGCTCTCTTTCGGCTTTAGAGAATCCAGCTGGAAATATATTGTCAACTTTGATTAAAACATAAGCAAAGCAATCCAAGGCAAACACAAAAGAAACTAAAGAAATCATCCATCTTTATCTTGCTTGTTTATATCAGACAACACACACAAAAGACATGGATTCAGTTGAACTCTATTGGCTTCATATAGTCAATGATGAACAGATTGGAGTAAGCAAGAGCGAATTTCAGGTTAGAGAGATCGAGTGGATTACCACGTCGTCAAGAGCAAGCCTGAGAAGAGCATGCTGCCTCCGGTCATCTCCCCCATCAACATCTGTAATTCCGTTAATGAACTCTTCTTGTGTGGTTAAATGCCTTGAATGCAGAGAGAGAACAGATTTTGAGGCTCTCATAACTTGACGATACCTCTCTGGGGAGATTCCAACTTTTTCAATAATCTCTTCCTCTGTCGGCTCTCTTTGAAGATTAAACAACAACTCAAGCTTAGCTTTCTGGATTTCAAACCTAACCTGCATATACAGAAGTTGGATGTTAAATGCATTACCATCAATAGGAGTATATGTATTCTTCAATCTAAAAACAAACAGTCGTAATTGAGACCTTTTTAACTTTAAGCAGTTATTAACCGCATAGGTGGTTGCAATTTAGGTACCAAGAATTCATAATTAAGAACCACATAACTACTATCCTCAGCTTCAACTGTAGTCACTACCTGACCACAAAGTCTGTAGCTTCGTGGAGCTATAGTAACATCATCTAGGCATGAATACAAATCTAGGAACTTTTTAATTGCTTGTGGCTATGGGAGAAAAAGATATGTAGTAGAATAAATACAATAACTGTGCTCTTGTGAAAAACAAAAAGGAAGGAAACAGAAAGAAACATACAGATTCGAGACCGAATGGCACACGGGTAAAGCTTGATACAGTCATCGATCGAATGATTGCATGCCTGATCCAAAACAGACCATAAGTCGAAAGCCGAAATTTCCTTTTGTGTTCAAATCGATCAATCGCTATAATTAGTCCCTTAACCCCTGCTTGACAAAGGTCTTGAAATCTTGGGCCATTTGCAAAGTCTTGAAAATATTTGTTGATTACAAACAATACAAGCCGAAGATTGTGCTGCAACAGTTATAATTCATATTTTCAGCAAATAGTATCAGCATCTATTGTCTAGGTTAACCCGACAATTCAATAAGAGAGTCAGGGTATTGACTATTGAGTGGAAACAGATAATTACCTTTATGAGCTTATTTCTAGCAGCTCGACCAACCTCTATCTTCCTCCGTAATTGAACCACATTCATGTGTGTCGCCCTTACTAATTCACCCTCAGTCGGTTCCCTCCCCATATCTTTCCGCCAGTTCTCTTTCACTTGAAGGAGTGCCTATGTGTAAATTCACATAATTAAAATACCGAACAACCTACAAAAGTAATCAGCGAGAGACGCAAAAACTAACCTTCATTGGCTGCATTAACTTGAACAACCAAGTTTGCTCAGAAGAAGAAAGAACAGGAGGTATTTTCATTTTTTTCCAGTCCAGGCTGACCAAATCAGTTGAACCAGAATAGTCCTTTACGAGTTCCTCAATTCTTTCATCTTCATCCTTTTTCAGTTTCTTCCTCATTGAAGTTACAACACCCTCATCCTTGCTCTTCCTTAATTCAATCCTCCTTTCAAGACTAAGTCTTTTAATCTTCTTTACATGATTCCTAACAACGGACTTTCCACGTTTCTTCTCTGTTTTCTCAACAACATCACTGGTTTTTCTCTTCCTTTGTCGACCCCTCTTAATTACAGCAGTCTCATCACTCACATTGCAAGTACCAAGTTCAGGGCTAAGCTTGTATATATTCTCAAGTTTGGCAGCAGCTTCATTATAATCCAAGTCCAATGTCCCCTGTGAAACTTGTAAATTGCTCTTTTTGCTTGATCTCTTCTTCTTGGTTGATTCTAAGGGCAACATGATTTGCTCCTGAGAAGGAGATACTAAAGCTGCGTTGTTGGATTTATCACCCTTAAATGCTACAAACGGCGGTCTTTTCGATGCCAATCTCTGATTCGATACGCCGATGCCCAATCTCACTGGTGTCCGCGCAGCTGATGTAGAAACAGTAACAACTCCCATGCCAAATTCTCCAAGCAAGCAAAAATGAGGCCTCTAGAAGAACTTCCCTCGCTGCACAAACACAATAAAATCTGAATTTACCAACACTTCTTTAGCTCCCATCCATCAAAAGTATCAGGACAAGCCCTAGTACTTCAAATTCGAGAATCAGACAATTTATCGAACACTACCAAAACAACCTACGCACCTTGCGACAGACATGAACCAACGTTTAACGACCCAAAACTACACTAAACAAAAGTAGAATCTTTCAGCCGAATTCTTCAGAAGGTTGCAGAATCAATAATTACCCATTACAAACAACTCAATTACCTAAACCGGGATAAAAAAATTTCCAATCATTTTCCAGATTAAGCTCTCATAATCATCTTTATCTCTAATAAACAGAAAAAAAAAAAAGAACGATAAACAATGAACTAGCTACACAGGGAAGATTATACCTATTACGAATAACACAGAATCACCGAATCTCAGGTTCGAAGTTCGGAGATTTTCGTCAGATACACAAAACGAGAAGAATCTTACATGAGAAGTACGTTTAAATCTGACGCCGGAATCATGATAGATACGTAAATTTTTGTGTCCACGAGTTAATGATTCAAAAAAATCAACGGCTATAAACGAGAGATCTCGTGAATCAACGGTGAAGAAAGCGCACAAGTATGAGAGAGAGGAGAGTGTACACGTGGCCGAGATCTAACAGTGTCTGGCGTGGCAGTTTTAGAATGGAAGACAGATATTTGGTGAGAGTTTATGGATCATGTTTGTTACACGTGGATGGTTTCCATTGGAATTACATGTTTAAGTAGGACCCATGTGCTTGTGGTGGTCTCGAGTGTACTTACGTTGTCTAATAGTAGCCATTTAAATCGGAGAAATTAAAAAAAAAGTTCAAAAATCAAAATGGATTCTTTTACGGGCTTTGGTCGACCCGAGTCCATAGTGTAGGGCGCGTGTAAAACACCGATTTATCCATCTGACCGAGTCCAGGCTTTGACCCGGTTTCAAAAAGGTCACATTCCGAGTCCAAAATGAAGAAAAAGGGTCAAATATCAAAATGAATTCCTTACGGGCTTTAGTCGACCCGAGTCCATTGTGGAGGGTGTCAATAAAAGACCGATTTATCCCTCTGACCGAGTCCAGGCTTTGACCCGGTTTCAAAAGGTCACATTCCGAGTCCAACTCCTTATTCCACACGGCGGAACCCGAAAAGGTCATATGAAACCATCGTCTCTAGAAGGAGATTTTTGCGGCTGCATGACATGACTTTCTTGGTTGCTTGTACATTGAACCAATTTAGTGCAATAACTATTTCATGAATTGATTTAATTTAATTTCAAGTATTCAAATTTAATTGAATTTAAAGTTAGATCTAAATTTAACCGTTTATAAAAAAATTTAATTCGAACCTAAATTTAATTCAATTTTAAATTAAAAACAAATCTTAAAAAATATAAATTTGACCCGATTTATTTTCAATATTATATTTAATATGAATTCAATAAATTTAAATAAAATAATGAAGATTATAATTTTTTTATAACAAAAATATATATACACACACACATTAATGGACAATGACCCTTACGGGGTGGTCAAGTTGATGGAATGAAGGAGTATGGGGTCGAAAAGTTCTGTGTTCAATTCCCTTTATTTACGCTTTCTTAATCGAGCTTGTCATACAGGATTTATCTAGTGTGGAATAATCGGTTAACGTAATTTGAAGACTATTGCATTAATTCAGAGGTTTACCCAATAAATATCTAAAAGATAGTGACTACGAATACTTCCGTTAAACAAAAAAACATTAATGGATAATGCATGCATCTAACCACCAATTAACTTCATAATCACATGGGAATTTACGAAACTACATAAAAAATAAACGACAGGTTGTCGGTTGTCCTATTTGTAATAAAATTAACATATCTCGAAACTCCACATAGCACTTCCCCCCACGTCCAAACCATTATTAATTAAACCTCTTTCCCTTAATTAATATGTTAAGCATGTGATTAATTAAAATCCAACTCTCATTTTACAAGTAATTTTTTTTTCTTAATAATACATGAACTGTATGTATTTATTTTCTTAATTCTTCTCAAGACGCACGAAGCATGCGCCACGAGTTACGCTAGAGCGTGTATATGACGTTAGCGAGAGGCGTCATGCTGACGTCACGTAGTTACATTTTCACGCAGGTTTAATAATTAGCGTGACTAACGCGTCTCTCTCTCTGCTCCCTGTGAACCTCACCTCTATATCACCTTAATTTCCCCTTTTATTTTTAAATTTGTTGTCAAATTTTAGCATTATATGCACTTTGATTTAGTTAAATTTTAATTTAGTTAAAAATACTCTCACGAAACAGGGAACCTTGTACACGAGATACATTAAATTTTATATGATAAATAATATAAAAATCCTTAAATTGTGATGAAAGTGTACTAATTTGGGAGAAAAGATCCTCTGTCCAATTTTTATGGTGTCTTATTCTGTTCCATGAATTTCGGTCATTTATTTATGTGAATCCTTCGTAAGCTCCGTATAAATAAATGCAAAACTCGCATAAATAAATAACTATAATATATGAGACAGAATAAAACACTACAAAATTGGACAAAAATTTTAAGCTCCTATGTTTCGTTTGTTTTAGCAATATTAAAAAGGAACATAAAAGTGACTTTAATTGTAACGAAATGGTCAGAAATTGGACTTTCCTTTTGCGTTGAATCATATATTTCCTATGACCAAAGACCGGTCTTAACGAAGAACAAGCCTTGGCCGATAAGCTTTTTTTTTCCTCAGTCAACCTTCTCCATTTCTATTACTTTTCTTCTCTCTTTTTATTATCCTCTCCTATCCCAAAAACCCCAAGAAAACCTAATCTTCGTGTCAGCTTGTATGGCCTTTTTCAGTGATCCCAAGTTCTGTAATTGGTTCTGCAGAACCTAAGCCTCAGCTTTGTTTCTGGACTTTCATGTCAAGTTTGGTAGCTTCTTCTTCTTCTCCTTCTTCTCCTTATATTCATACTTCTTCTTCTCCTTCTTCTTCTTATATTCATACATTTCCACTTGCTTTTTCATATCCTGCTGAGTCCTTCGATCCCTTTGCTCACCTGTAAGTTCTGGTCAGGTTACATGAACTACCTTGTCCCAGTTTTTACCGAGTAAATCAGCAACTACTCTCGTTACTTTGATTAATCGTTGTTGTTCTTGAAAATGGAGAACATGGGCGATTGGGAGCAGAAGAATCTGATAGCTGAGCTGAGACAAGGACGAGAACTAGCTAAACAGCTTCAAATCCATATCAACTCGCCATCTTCTTCTAGAGAAACATGTGAAATTCTGCTAAAAAAGATCCTGGTTTCTTACGAAAAGGCACTTTCCATTGCCAATTTTAGCAGCTCCGCTTCAGGGTCCGTAGTAGGACCATCAGAGCAGCAATATTACACAGGACCAGCTGCTATTCGAACGTCGGAGTCACCGCCGTCTCTTAGTGGTGAGGACTCCGACCGTGATCTCAAAGATCACGACCTCAAAGATGGCTCCAGGAAGAGGTACATAGAACATCCATTAACGTGGTCGGTGATATATAGTCATATAGATTGACTTGTTCCAAATTTACGTTTACGAAATTTCATGTTGGTATCTGATGATTCGACAGGAAGGACATGCCAAGATGGACGCAACAAGTTCGAGTTAGTCCAGGAATGGGATTGGAAGGTCCTCTTGATGATGGATATAGTTGGAGAAAGTACGGACAAAAAGACATACTTGGAGCCAAGTATCCGAGGTTGGATCTTTTTCCCTAAAAATTGTTTCTCTTTTCTTTTTGAAGATACTTAACAATGGAGTATTTTTCGTTTCAGAGGGTATTACAGGTGCACTCATCGAAACATCCAAGGTTGTTTAGCAACAAAACAAGTACAGAGATCCGATGAAGACCCGACAATCTTCGAGATTACCTACAGAGGAATCCACACCTGTAACCAAAGTGCACACATCATATCTCCAACTCATCAACACCTCGAGAATCAAGAACCGAACAAGAACATGATTGACCAGACACAACAACAACACAAGCCTCAAACTCAGACAAACCAACACCAATCACAAGAACTGCTCATTAACTTTCGAACTGGGCTTAAAGTCATCACCGATACCGAAGACTTGGACTCCATGAACGAACAGTCACGTCCTTCTTTCCACTTCCCATCAACATCCTCCGTGAAGCCTGAAACTCACATGTTCTCTCCTTCCACCACCGATAACAGCTTCACGGGCAACTTTTCTCCGTCACTGATATCACCTTCCACATCAGGGACGAACTATTTCTCCGTTTATGCAAGTGGGATTCACCATAGCTATGGAGGAACCCAAAGCTTTCATCAATCTGAGCTTACTGACATGATCTCCGCCACGGCCTCCTCCACCACCTCTCCGACCTTGGGCTTCGATTTCCCATTGGGTAATCTTGAGTTTGATCCAAACTTCACATTTGGCAACAATTCAAGATTCATCTCCTAAATTTACTTGTTAAGCATGAAATCTCGTGGACCTATTATGTAAGATTCAAGTTTCTAGTTACGTACTTGGGTTTATGGAGTGTAACCTAAACTATAATTGTTATATTTTTGAGAATGTATTTTATTAAATATGAGATTGGATTAGAATCTTAATTTTGATTATAAGATTAATCATAATAATTGGAAATGATAAAGCTAAAAAAGAATCATTTTATAATTTAGTTGTAAACAACAATCTCTGTACTATGTTTCAAAGACATTAGAATCTAAGACCAATTTGGGAGGGTTGATTAGGAGTTTTGTCCGTACAAATTGATTTGACCATTTCTAGATGACGAAACACAAAAAGAGGTTGTTTCAGTCAACCTTTGACCACAGAAACCAATTTACAATTAAATTCGAATATTAGGACTTGTAAGATTCTTACATAAGTGACTTCGTTCCGGTCAAAAAGAGTTCCAAAATCGTTGCTTCCGCATTTCTACGGTCTGAGACCTACCAGCACAGCACAGCACAGCACAGCACACTAACTTGAAAGTTAGGCTTCGTAATTTTTAGTACCGTAAGATCCGATCTAATCTTATTTACAATATTAACTTTATAAAAAATATAAATTATTACTCCCTCCTATTTAAAATAAGTGTCGTTTTAGAAGGATTTTAATTATTCAAAATAAGTGTCGTTTGTGACTATTTATACATATTTATGATTTTACTTCCAAAATTACCCTTTAATTTTTCTCACATCTTAATTACACAGATTACACAGATTATATTTTGAAAGCACTTTAACATGTAATTAATAAGGGTATATCAGACATTTCATTAACTTTCTTAATAAATGTGCATTCTTATAAAACGACATTTATTGTGAATAGGAGGGAGTAATAAACTAAGATTACGTATTATCGGATTTCACCAAACTTCGCGATTCAGCGAAATTTTAATTGGTTATTGATGACGGTTAAAGAAAACCCGATAGAATAGAATTTAATCTTTTCAAATATCCTTGAAGTTTTATTTATTTATTTAAATTAAATCAATTTTAATTTTAAAATTGAACTTATAATTTTTTTTAGATGGGAAACATAAATATTCTTAATAAGCCGTTAAATAAATTTATAAATTCAAATTAAATCACAAATCTTAAGTGAAGAGTTTAAGAATTTTTATTACACAACTTGGATTACTTAACTTGAGAAATTAAGTTAAATTCGAAATCAATAAATATGTTTGAATCAATTAAAAATTCAGCTCGAATCACTTATTATTTTAATTTAATAAAACGATATTATTTGAAGTTATTTTAAAAATATAGAAATAAAATAATATTACTTTAAGAACATTAAAATTATTATTTGATTTAGTTTGACTCGACCAATTATTAAGCCTATAATTAGACTTTCAAAAAGCAAACGTTTTATATTATTGATGTCACTATTGGAGAAGATTGGGCCTTTTATGCCCCCAATTGGCAATCCAGAACCACCAAGTAATTGGTAAAAAGTGGCTCACACAACACCTGCTAACAGACCCACTGCTTGTCTATTTGTTTGCCCATGTTAGGAGTTAAGAGTCAAATACAGACCATAAAACCGATTTACAACTGAAAATGATACGATGTGGTCCTGTCCTAACCTAAGTCCTAACCACTCCCTCCATTAAAGCACCTCGTGAAATTACGGGCTAGCTTCTCTGCAATCTTCTATATCTGAGAATATATTATAGGGACCATATACATCAACCTTAACGATGACGCTATTAAAGTCTTCCGAACAAAGTTTTCTTTTAACGTGTCTTAAATTTATCAGCGAAAAGCACTTCTTGAAGACTTTAGAAACCTTCAAGAACTAGTACGTTTGAACCATTCTATGATCGTTAGAGCAAGAAAACCCACCATTGCATTAACTACTCATTAGTGGTCCATTCCTGTTTCCATCCTTCAAACACGCCCTATTCCTAAGCCTATCAAACCTAAGCTAAGCTAACCTCTTCAGTCTTCACGGGAGACATGTGTAGCGCCTCCTTATTCTAGGGTACATACCGAGATGTCTGGAGGACATTTGAGTACATAACCTACGATAAACATGTGTTACGATTAACCAATACATTCACTTAACATGACATCATCAATCTTTATTCTCTTATAAAGATCATAATAAAAGTCACAATATTTTAAAATCAAATTTTCTCTTTTCATTTCATAAAACCGAACATTTACAATGTATCTTTCAACATCCATACTTATATAACATCAAAACCTAATACAAAAATGAGTTACATGAAAGAGGAAAATGTACAAAATTTATTTAATCTGTCCATATCCAGCTGACCGACCTTTGAGTCATTTCTTTTTATTCCCAAAAGTAAGGTGTCCCTTAGTAGGTAAAATCATCTTTGTCCTGAAAAGTCAGCGATGCAATTTTGGTGAGTTTTGCGAACTCAATGAGGTTACCATTATTGATGGTTCACTCAATTCATGCATCACATCAGTATACATAACAATTTATTCACATCTTTCCATAATCACGGAATATCACATTTCAATCATATAAAATACACCTATCAAGGATAAATGCAATGCACGTGAGACTCACTTTTATTTATTATTTTCGTTGTGACCGAATGCCTTTTTATTAGCTCATATCCCTTAGTGGATACCGAGCTGTGTCAATTTATGTCTCATATCCCTTAGTGGATACCAGGTACATTCACAACTGAGCCTAAGGCTCTGTTCACATTTTGAGCTTTAAGCTCTTTTTCATTGGCGACTCTAGTCACAACTTTCTTTATCTTACGTACATTCATGTATTGAAATGCTTCAAATATCATTTTCTCAATCAATCATATGCTTGCACATTCACATTCAGATCACAATTTTCATCGGACCCAAGGTCCGGCATTCAACATCATTATTGAGAAACATTTATTCCGTCACATTCACATACAAGTAGCACTTCAATAACTCATTCATTTATCACATTCATCGGACCTTCATTGTCCGGAATCAATACAATCAATTCACATTCATTCAATAAGTCATTCAAAACACAGTTTAAAGTAAACAGTAATTAAGAGAAACCATCTAGGTTACTTACAGGTCGCTCCCGAAGCTAATGCCTGGAAGTTCCGACAACATCTGGAGGTTGACGTTTCAGTTGCTTCTCTATAACAAGCAGATACACATATCACAATTTGCAAAATTATAAGTGTTTATTAATGCACATGTATGTATATGAAATATGCACAATGCGTGTTCATGACAATCCCGGGTATTTTTTCATTATCCTTGTCATATAATCAATCCTGTCTCAAAACTCACCTAAGTATAATTTGTACTTAGGTTTATACCTCAATAAAACCATTGAATTTATTTTCATAACCCAATGAATCATTTCCTTTTTTTTTTCCAAAAACTGACTTTCATGAATACTGTTCTTGATCATTTAGACAATGAAAATGAAGTAATTTGGCAATACTCTCTTCTAAAAAATTGATCTCCCATCTCTTAAGTTTTTAATGACACCAAGATTGTTCAATTTGATTCAGTAATCTGAAAGCTATACCTCAAATATTTTAGGACTATTCTCATTATGAAACAATACACTATACGCAATTTCCATTCAGAAATTGAAAGTCTTAGATACTAAATTAAAATTCTACTTCTTCAGATGATTTGTAACCCTATGTCTCTAGTTTACTCCAAATAAAAAATTATCTCATTTGGATGTCTATAGAAGAAGTTATGGTCAAAAGAAACAAGACTGTTCAGTTTACAAAATGCTCTCAGGTGCACAAACTGAAATTAAGTCACGGTTAACTATTAGAGAGCGCAGTGTCTTGATGTGACAATTAAACATCATCCAGAAATTAACACTCACGGGTTTGAGGGAGAAAAGTCACAGGTGTGAGTGACTCACGGGTGTGAGGAAAAGTCACAGGTGTGACAGATACGGACCAAAAAATTGGACTATTTGAGGCCACAATTAGTCATACCCGTCCCACTTTTTTTGCTCGATCTCTCTTTAATGATTTCAGATGGCTAAGATTTCTAGTGGAGAGGTAGAGTAATGTGTTACGAGTCCAATGGTTCAAGTCTCATGTCATTTGGAGGTCGGATGAAGAAGATATAGCCAAAAGATCTACGTTAGCCTCCAACCTTCGAAGTCACGATCGTGCACACATCAAACTTGCGAAGTCGCGATCGCGCTTCGTCAATTCTAAGCCCCGTAACTTTCAATCCAGAACTTCAAAAATTTCAAACTTTATATCAATAAAAAGCTAAAAGAAAGATCTAAAACTTTCATGAAGACAGTTTTATCAAAATCTTCCTAGAACAATACAGTTTAATCATGGAACTTTCAGATCATATTTTTACCCCTTTTTTCTTTTATTTCTTTAAATCCGACACTCTGCAATCTTTCTTCTTCTTTCTTTTCTTTTATTCTAATCTAACTTCTCTAATTTATCTTCACCACATTTTTGTCTCCCATTCAAATAAAATCATTCACAAACAAAATCCAAAATTCATGCTTAAACAAAATCATCAAGAACAGAAGAAAAGTCATTCAAGCATTTTACCATTCTATGCGCTTTCTTCACCGTCATTTTCCTATATTTTCATTTTCTGCATTCTCTTAATTTCTTCCTCTAACTATCATTTAAACAATCTTTCTCATCTCAGACCATCATCATACAACTATTCTTCAACTCCAAATTCATTCTTTTGTTCATCTCTAAAAACTCTCAAAACTCATGTATATACATACATACACTGTGAAAAGAAAAACAGAGCATATATTTCTCTATCAACTTTACATATCTCTATACTCTTTCAGGCATATTTTTATGGTTCTTTCTAACTCAAAATTATTTCTATGCTATCTGATCACAAGATAGTCATCAAATACAAATTAACATCATATCCAGATTTTTCATCCTATTTGTAAAGTGTTCATGAAGAACAACCATTTTTCTTCATGATCATGCAATGATAAATAAATCACCATTTTTATTTTATAAAACCACAGCTCTAAAGGATTTACGCAATACTTACTTGATATTTCTCCAAAATCTGCAAAAGCTCAAAAAGCCCTAAACTTCATGCAATTCACGTACACCATTGTAAGGGTTGGCAGGTTTAGGTTTTCTTTGAGGCAAAAGAAGCAGATAACAAAGTGGGAGTGGTGGAAGATAAGGAAAAGCAAAGTTTAATTTTTGTGGATATTTGATGGAAAACTTTGTGTATTAGAAAGAAACCTGAAGAAGATAGCTACAAAGAAGGTAACTAGGATAGGCAACAATACTTAGTCTTTCAACTTCGAATGAACACAACTTAGTCTTTCTAACAAAATTATCAGGTGTAACTTAACTAAGTTAGTGACACTTGTCACTCATCTAGCTTTTAAGGAAATTACTAGTTTCTCATTCAACTAATTCACTTTTCTCCAATTTGTCTCTAATTTTTCAAAACAATTATCTCAAAAATTCCAAAGTCGTCTCCGAAGTTTTCAAAGTTATTTTTAACAATTCTCCAATATCATTCGATTCCTATTTCTATTTTCCATATATCAATTTACTTGCCAATTGTCATTTTTCCTAGTACAATAATACCTAACATTTTTGGAAATTATTCATAAAATTTACCAAAATTCAAAATTAACCAATACACTCACCAATTAAATTTTCAATACAACAATTTCACCATTCTCAATAAAATCACATATCAAAATCATATTCACGTTCAAACAATCAATTATTCCCGAAAATTGTCAATGAAAGCATGTACAATTGTTTTCATGTGCGAAAATTCATATTCAAGTGTATGTGCATATCATATAATGCATGAGCATGAAAAATGTATTTTTATTCTCTCAGTAATCTTTCATATTTCTTATTTTAGCCTTATCATGGGTAATAGGATGTTACAACATACATCTTAGAGTATCGATCATTTGGCCTATTGCTTTTTCATGGTGACTTTAGTTTAGTTTTTGGACTGAATAGTCATAACAATACATTTATATTCTCTCCATGTAAGTAGAGGTTGGGGAAGATGAAGACGTAAGAGTGAAATTTAACAGAAACACAAAAGTAGACATTTAGCTACGTTTTTTTTGCGATGTTTGCAAAATCGTCGGCAAAAGTTATCATATTACGGCGATTTTTCAAATTGTCATTAAAACTAATCCTTTAGCGACTAACTAAAAAAGCATCACAAAAGGAACAATAATTCGTGACAAATGACAAAAATCATCCCCAAATGGTGAACATTTAGGACGATTATCGAAAATCGTAACAAAATGATCTACAATGGGTGACGATTTCAGAAATTTGTTGCTAAATGATCTTTTTGTGATGCTTTTCAGAAACCGTCACCATAATTTGTTAAACATTTAGTGACCAATGTCCGAAATCGTCATTGAAGGGTTCATAATTGGCGACGATGATATAAAATTGTCACTAACAGGACGTTTGGTTATTTGCTATGTTTTTGACATTGTCATTAAAAATGACCATTTGGTAACGATATTTGGAAGCGTCACCAAAAGATCAACATTTGGTGACAAATTTTAAAAATCGTCACCTAATGTGGACCATTTAATGACGATTTTTAGAAATTGTCACTAAATGGTTCACATTCGGTGACGATTTTACCATTTAGTGACAATTTCTAGAAATCGTCATTAAATGTCACCAAAGGTTCTACAGTAATTTGCAACACATTTGGTGAACATTTGCCTAAATCATCACCAAAGGGTTGACATTTTTCAAAATTGTTAAACTAATATTTTTATCATTTATAATAGTTAAGATATGTTTTATTGTAGATTTGTTTTGAATGTTTACAATGTATTGTTGGAAAAACACACATAATATAATTTTAATTGTTAAACAGTAGTATTAATTAATCATTAATATTTACTAACATTGCAAAAAATAGTTATAAAAATTTTAAATAATTGTATCAATATAATAATATGATATATGGAGTAGTACGAACTTTGAATTAGAAGTTTAACAATTCATACAATCATAGAACAAGAACAAGAACAGTCCACACTCAATAGTACACAGCATGACTCCTAACTAGTAGAGAGGTTGTTTGACAAATTCTTACAGATACAACAATAAATCAACTTTAAAGCTGAGTCTAGTTGATGGCATCGATAAATGACAATGATATAATTATTTTTTTAAATTTCAAGTGACATGAGAGTCGATAAAGGTAAATGAATTCCCGATGTCTGGATTCCTGAAAAGGGCACTTTCGAAGGCACCGATTGAAATGGTGATAATTCTTCCCTCAGTTGTAGGGTTTTTCACACCCTCTTGCAACAGCATTTTAGTTATATCTAAACTTGTAAATGATACAGTAAATGAGTCGCCAGATTTAGTATGGAAGAGAAGTTCTCCAGATGAACTATCAGTACAAAACAGTTTATCTAAAATAAAATCAGTATAGAACTTAGATATTGTTAGATTAGTAAACCATGAAACGAACCAAAATTGTAGTGACATGCATACGTGAATGACCAGACGAAGTCTGTGGAATTGACAAATTTTCCAAAACAACCGATTTCCCTAATCGTTTACGAACTGTTGTGACATTGCTCCCACCTCCATAGGCATATATGTCATCTTCGAGATTCAAAAAAGCTTAAAACAACATGTAGTATATACCATCAAATGTGAATATATATAATAGCTTCATAAACGAAAATGAGATTTAAATAATAAGGACAGTGACGTTATTTAGACGATACTAAACACCTTGAAGTAGAAGATCAGCCATGGAAGGCAAACGATGATTAGTGTATGAAATGGAGATTTTTTTTGCATTGTTTAATTTTTCAGTAGGGATAATTTTGTCATATTCCTCCCACTGGAATGAATTATGGCTATCTGGAACTAGTCACCGTGTCGACATTCCCTGATTAATAATGTTAAGAGGTATATTCTGCAAATGTCGATTTAGAATAAAATGATGATATGTTCAACTCCAATTTTGATGATAAGTGAAAGCATTCCAGTTTAGCACTTATACATCTTTAATGTGCCTAATGATATGAAAGTTACCCTTATTAAAATTTCAGAAATCTATTGTGTAGTTTGTATCACATGCAAAATTTAGAATTTAAAGTAGAATAGACATAACTATGTTCTTGATGTATAGAAATTAGTATTATCTATATTGGGCTATATTACTATTAATGGAAATGAATTAAAGTAAAGTACTCTTGAAGACCTTTCATCAAATAGTTACAAAGCTTTGATGAGAGAAGCGTTAAAGGTCATTGGGAAGAAGTCCATATACAAATAACAAAGACAGATAGTAATTCATGTTCAAAACACACCCATAAGCACAACTCATACATCAAATACATAATTAAGAACTCACAATAAATACCAATAAATACCTAAAGGTATAAGTTAAACTTAGCATAACTTCATTAAAGAAAATAGAACAAAAGACCTATTATGTAGGATAAGAGAAGCTTCACTTTCAACTTATTTGTTCCATAATGCTGCGTTTGGTTAGCGTCTTCAGTAGATAAGGACGGAATGGGACGGAACAGAACGGGACGGAACAGAACAAGAATTGGAGACAGTGAGATGTTTGGTTGCGGTGGACAGAACAGAGATTTTTGTCTTCGTCCTAAGAACAAAAATGTGTTTGGTTGCCAGGGACAGAACA
>JAOSBM010000047.1:0-18594 GCA_027568955.1 Erythroxylum tenue | reverse complement strand
TTTACTTACTATCACTGACTGAAGAATTAGTATGGCCAATTCCTGACCAGTTGACTTTTGATAATGAGTTCTGAGACTGTAAAAGAAGACTGTCTTGCATGGGCAGCTAGAGATCCGTCTGGAGTTTTATACCCTTACAAATTTGCACGAAGGTTTGTTCGATATGTTTTACCATGTTAATGAGTACTGTTTTTATGGAGGATTTTCAGAAACTTGTACCAGATTTGGTTTTGGACTCCACTATAATCAACAACGAGGAATGGAAATGAAATCTTAGTTAACCTGGGATATTGGGAAAGGGAAGGTAAAGTGAGTAATAAAAATGACCAGTATAATTCTATGATCATGGAGGGTCGGTAATCACAACAAGGAACTGCAAGGAATGATCATTCTGATTCTGGCTTGAGGTTGCTGAGTGACGTTGACTAAACTGAAATGTATTACGTAGAGGAAGAGCAGGAGTTCTCAGAGTTTTATCACTTACTAATTGCTATCTGAGCACATCTTCTTTTGCATTGCCCTGAAAGGATATTGGCGCTTTACAGCTGATTCATTCCGTTTTCTTGTTTCAACGAACACGAAATTTGGTGTGGTGATGTTTCAAATTCATAACTTTCAGTGAGCTTAACTTTCACTATTATATTATGCTTTCTCAGTGAGCTTAATTTTCGTCATAGTTTGTTTTCAAGAATATGAGGCTAGAAAGGAAATTTTGGTTCATACTATGAACCTCATATTCTTTATTTTTTAACAAAGGAAATAAATCGTAATAATGAAAAAAGGTTTAAGGTATACAAAAAGGCCAGCTAAATAATTTTTATTATAAAATAAAATATAATTAAAATTAATAAAAGTGCTTTTTATTTTTATGTTGTCAAACAGTCTACTGTATGAAGCTCTTTTAAAAAAGCTGTTTTTTTAATCGACAGCCAAACAGTCAACTGGCTTTTAAAAAAAGCTCTTTTCAGAAAAGTTCTACTCACAAAAGCTCTACTAATAAAAACTCTACTGATAAAAGCTCAACCAAACGGCCCTTAATTAAGTTCTAACCTCAGAATTGATTTGTCGTGGTCTAGTTTAGGTTAACGGGACAGCCCAAGTGCATGAGCCCCATAATTAGTGGAATAGGAATACATAGCGTGGAAATTGGAATCTCTAAATGGAACGCAAAAGGACAAGTATCATTCATGCCGCCCACTTAACTTAGTACTTATTACTGTTTTCGCATTTTGTTTTATCCCAACGTTGTATCCACATAATCGGCGCTGACCAAAAGGCAAACAAACAAAGCTGTTGAAAACCCAAAAAAAGAAAAGAAAACAGTAAGAAAAAGACATTTTAACAACAAAATTAACAATTTTAAAAGACATTTTAAAATAATAATTAATTTATTCTTTATACATTAAAGTTTTAAAATAATAAAGATTAAAGTAAACTTAAGTTATTATATCGTATAAATAAAGGTATTATCATATTTAATACGAGTCTCGCAATAAAGCGGAGTTTAGAGAGGTCTGATAATCTTATCCTTATATAATAGAGAGACTATTTTCGATAGACCCACATACAAATATAATAACAAGAAAATGATGCAGGTTAAAAAGTAAAAAAGTAAAATTAACACGCTAAATAATTATGTAAATAAAATAACAATAAATACATAAATAAAAATAAAATATAACTCAACTTTTAAAAATAAAATATATTTTAAAACTAAAATATAACGAAATATATCATCTCTTTATCTATAGAAAAGCATCAATACCTACACAATAAGAGAGCAATAAAGCATCAAAGAATTGTAGAAAAGTACTAATATCCAAAATTATGTATTGTATATTTTTATATGTTATATTATTATTTTGTATTACATATAAGTTTATCGATTAATTAGACGTAAGAGCGTGTGCTATTAGACTTTTTAAAACTTTGCATTTTAGCGGGATTAATATTGATTGTTGTCGTTGAAAAAGTAAAAATATTAAAAATTTTAAGATAAATTTGATAAAAATAACATTTTTCAGAATTTGTGTAATTTCAGTAGGATTAATTTAATTTTTTAAAATTTTATCTATATAATATAAATAAAAATTAAAAAAAACACAGAATTTATTTATTTATTTATGGTTAGTTTTATGAAAGAAAAAGAAAAAGGAAGGGAAAATGCCAAGTAGGATAGGAATGAATGTGTGTGTTTACTGAGTCGGGAGTTGAAAATGATTAAAAAAAAGGACTCTGTGAGATAAAAAGGAGAGTCAAGATAAGAGAAGAGAAGACCGAAGAGAGATGCCGCAGCTCAACACAATCTTTCTTCCCTACGAACCCAACCCAATCCAACCTTCGCCTTCTTCAAAAAGCTTTTGAGTTGTCTCTTTCACTTAAGATTCCAAGTTCTTTCGTGGTTGAATTGATTGAATTTTCAAGATTCAGTGTCTGAGGTTTGGATTAAAGAAGATGAAGAAGAAGAAGCAAAGTTAGATCTGTGGAAGGACTGTGCGGCGGCGGCCGTCGGAGGAACTCAACATAATTTTCTTGCACAACAGCTCCGCCTTTCCCTTTAAAAGTTACTTTTTTCTGCTCAGCCTAAAAGGTTCACTTTTTTTAATTTCCTTTTTTTTTCATAGGTAGGTACTAGTTAGGAGTTGAGTTCTGTTCATATGTTCTGTGTGGTTAAAGATTCTTGCTTTTATGGTGCAATTTCACTGGAAGAAGAAAGTAAAAGAAGGGTCGCAGTTGTAATATGAAGGCTCTTAGATTTCTGTGATCTTTCCTTGTAGAGCAAGGGAAGTTTTTGCAGATTTTGGGTGATTTTTGTGGAAGGATATAGTAAAGAGAGATGGAGGAGGTAGGGGCGCGAGTAGCTCCTCCGCTGTACATCCACAATACTTCGTCGTCTAGCAGATGTTGCGAAGGAGCTTCCATGGCTAAAAAGCGAGATCTTGCTTATCAGATTCCTAATTTTCTGTACCAACAACAGCAGCATCACAACCAAAGTGTCAACTGGAATCCAAATGCTTGGGATTGGGATAGTGTGAGGTTCGTGGCAAAGCCGTTGGATCCTGACGTTTCGCACTTGGGAACTTCTTCTACTTCCCGCTGCGAACATCGCAACAGCAAACATGACTTTCCCTTCAGTCATCATGAAGACGACGAGGCTCTTCGGCTAAATCTAGGTCGAGGTTTGAATAGTGTGGAGGAACCCCCTGCTAGACCCAAAAAAAAGGTTCGCTCCGGATCTCCCGGCACCAGTTCATATCCAATGTGTCAGGTTGATAATTGCAAGGAAGATCTCTCCACTGCAAAAGACTATCATCGCCGTCATAAAGTTTGTGAAGTTCATAGCAAATCCTCTAAAGCCTTAGTGGGGAAGCAGATGCAGAGATTTTGTCAGCAGTGCAGCAGGTTTGTCTTGTCATTACTGCAGCGTTCAAACCTTCAACTTCCACTTTCATAATTTGGCTCTCTCTGCTTTTTCCTTTTAGAATTTGAAAGCTTCATCAGTACTTGACGATTTCTCTTACTTTTTCTCTGCAAGATTTGGATAATCACGTTCTTTACCATCAGAGTGTTCAAGTATTGTTATTATTTTTTATTTAGATTCATGCCAAATGACGTTGATTCAATACTTTTTATCCAGGTTCCATCCCCTGTCAGAGTTTGACGAGGGTAAGAGAAGTTGTAGGCGAAGGCTCGCCGGGCACAACCGGCGAAGAAGAAAAACCCAGCCAGACGATGTTTCCTCTCAGTTGGTCCTCCCTGGAAACAGGGACACCCACACTGCAGGAAATGGAAACTTAGATGTTGTTAAGTTATTGACTGCTCTCGCCCACATTCAAGGTTGCAGAATTTTTATCTTATGTAACTCCTGATCTCTGCTCTGATGTTGTGCTGAAACTTAAAATGTCATTTAACAACTTGCAGGAAAGAATGAGGACAAGAGTGCCAACTATCCAACAGGTCCGGATAGAGATAAACTCATTCAGATTCTCAGTAAAATAAATTCGCTACCTTTGCCGAGGGATCTTGCTGAAAAACTGTCTGGGAATTTAAGTAGGAAAATCACTGACCAAACTCTGTCGGAGCACCAAAACAAATTGCATGTGTCTGCGGCTTCTCCATCAATTGTGGACTTGCATAAGGCTCTTTCAGCTACTTTGGCAGCTTCTGCACCTGATGTCCTTGCAGTTCTGTCACAAAGAAGTAGCCAGAGCAGTGACAGTGAAAAATCTAAAGTAACTGGCTCTGGTCAACTGACTGATCCTCATCAGCAAAAGATACCACATCTGGAGTACCCTTCTGCGGCTGGTGAGAGAACTAGTAGTTTCTATCAATCTCCTGGTGAAGATTCCGACTGCCATATTCCAAAAACTCGTCCTACTGTACCACTACAGCTCTTTAGCTCCTCACCAGAGAATGATAGCCCGCCAAAACATGCATTTCCTAGGAAGTATTTTTCCTCTGATAGCAGTAATCCTATCGAAGAGAGATCTCCATCGTCATCTCCTCCTTTTGTGCACAAATTATTCCCACTCCACAGTACGGCGGAAACTATTAAGTCAGAAAAGACGTCAATGCATGGGGACATCAGTGTGGATGTTAAAGTGAGTGAGGCTGAAGGTTGTGCGTTGCCTCTTGAACTCTTTAAAGGTCCCAGTAGAAGCAATGCAAATGGTGCATTTGAAAGCTTTCCTTGTCAAGGTGGATATACTTCTTCCTCTGGGTCAGATCATTCACCTTCTAGTCAGAGTTCTGAGGCTCAGGTGACTTTTCTTTAGCAATGCCTGGATTATTTTTCTTTTGGTGGTTTGTGTTCATTCATTTCTTAGTTTCATTACTACCTATTTGTATAATCATTTTGTCTGTATGTTTCTATACAGGATCGAACAGGTAGAATAATTTTCAAACTATTTGACAAAGATCCAAGTCACTTTCCAGGGACATTACGCACACAGGTGAGTGTTGGGGACATTTTGGGATATTCACTGCTTTGGTTTTCAGGTGTTTGTCTGCATTGTAAGTCACAGTAATACCTGCTTTTGGGGATTATCATAATAGTTTGCACATGTTTCAGATTTACAGTTGGCTTTCCAATAGTCCCTCAGAAATGGAGAGCTACATAAGGCCTGGTTGTGTGTTTCTATCAATTTATTTGGCGATGTCATCTTCTGCCTGGGAGCAAGTGAGTGCAATTCTTTAATGATGTTGTGAAATATTACAAAAGCCTTATGCTAAGCACTTGAAGGCCATATTTGGTTGTGTAGCTTGACAGGAATCTGCTTCAGCAAGTTGATTCTTTAGTTCGGTGTTCGAATTCTGATATATGGAGGAGTGGAAGGTTTTTACTGCAGACAGGCAAGCAACTGGCATCACATAAAGATGGTACGTAGACAAAAAATGGGCAAGAGATTTATTGTCATATATTTTAATTTTTTCTATATCAATTGCAGAAATATTTTCTTATGTTCAAGTTAACATTTTCTCAAATTAATATCGCAAGTAACTGACTATTTCAGTTATTTGTGTTTTGTGTATTCACAATTCAGGGAGGATTCATTTATGCAAATCATGGTGTAGTTGGAGCACTCCAGAGTTGATTTCTGTTTCTCCGGTGGCAATTGTTGGTGGGCATGAGACTTCTCTTCTGTTGAGGGGGAAAAATCTTACTAATCCTGGAACTAAGTAAGCAAAATTTTTCTTCTTTGTTCCTGTTTTTATACTCTTTGTCTTTGGGATGATGATTGATCATTTCTCCATGTTTCCTATATTGTTTACGAACACTTTGGCCAGGTTTCTGTGCACTGATATGGGAGGCTACACATCTCCTGAAGTCACATCATCAACTTGTGCAGGAAGCATATATGATGAGATTAATGTGCTTGATTTTAAAATTCATGTCACATCTCCTACTGTTTTAGGTCGCTGTTTCATTGAGGTAAGACATCAGTCAGTTAATATAGTATTGAGCTATGACATACTCCTTGAGTAATTTTTTATTTTGTGAATGACATTTTGGATCCTATGGAACAGGTGGAGAATGGATTCAAGGGAACTTGTTTTCCTGTAATTATAGCAGATGCCAACATATGCAAAGAACTAAGACTCCTGGAAAGTGAGCTTGATGAAGAGGCTACAACTTGTAATATCATTTCAGAAGGACATGCAAGCGACTTTGGACCCCCTAATTCAAGAGAGCAAATTCTCCATTTCTTGAATGAACTTGGATGGCTTTTTCAAAGAAAGAGACCTATGTCTGAGATTCCAGATTACTCATTAGGCCGCTTCAAATTTTTGCTTGTTTTTTCTGTTGCAAGAGATTACTGTGTTTTGGTCAAAACAATTCTAGATATGCTGGTGGAAAGGAATTCAGATGGAAGTGGACTTTCCAGGGAATCATTGGAGACACTTTTGGATATACAGCTTTTGAACCGAGCTGTAAAGAGGAGGTCTCTGAAAATGGTGGAGTTGCTCATCAATTATTCAGTTAAGAGTGATAACACTTCTAACCGGTTCATATTCCCATCCAATCTTGCGGGACCTGGTGGCATTACACCATTGCACTTGGCTGCTTGTACATCAGGCTCAGAGGATTTGGTTGATGCTTTAACAAATGACCCACATGAGGTAAGATTATGGACATTTCTGTTTCTTCATCCCTTGCATTTTGTATGCGGTCTTTTTGGCCTTTAGATGGTTTTTCCATTTGGCATTTATGAAAACCAAAGCTTCAGTTTGACAGCATATTTTATTTCTTGTTCATATGGTGTTGTTAAATGCTTCATGCCCAATGGCTAAATATGCATTGATTTATCTTTCAAATGTGCACTTCCAAAAAGTCTATCCCTTTCTGCAGGTTGGATTGTCTTGTTGGAAAAGTCAGTTGGATGCAAATGGCCAGTCTCCACATGATTATGCTATTATGACGCAGAACCACTCTTATAACACACTTGTGATGCAAAAACTTGCTGACAAAAGAAATCTCCAAATTTCTGTGACAATTACAAATGAGCTAGAGCAGCCATTGTCAGCTGCAGAGCAAGAACATAAGATAATCTCCGGCTATCAGCAAGGACAGAGATCTTGTGAGAAGTGTTTAACAGTGGCAGCAAAGTACTACAGGGGAATTCAGGGATCAAGGGGCTTACTCCAGCGCCCGTACATTCACTCAATGCTAGCCATTGCTGCTGTCTGTGTATGTGTTTGCCTATTTCTGCGTGGTGCCCCAGATATTGGCTTAATTGCTCCTTTTGAGTGGGAGAATTTGGATTATGGAACCATTTAGAGACAATAGAGAATATGTCGTCAGAAGTGGAAAAGTATTGGAGACAATATGAAGCTAGGGGGCAGCTAGTGGCAATTTTAAGTTTGTTCTCTTTTCATCTCCAAGAAATGGCAACCCAGAAGATTAACAGAAGATTAACTCTTTTGTATGGGAATATAACGGGTGGACAAGATGCGTGTTTTCATTGAAAAAGAGTTGGTAAAATAAGACTTCAAGTGGTTTTGCATGTTACTAGGTTGGCACCTAGTTATTATTTTGTGACAAACCTTATGGATATACATACAACTTTTGGCTCATTTTTGGATCAGTTGCTCATGAATATTTTATGAGTTCCTTTATAGAGGTATTTTGGTTTAAATTGTATAAGCGCCGGGCTGAAACTACATGGGGAAGTGGAAGAGATGGCACAGGGCGGAAGACTGTTAAGTAAGCTGAAGTGCAAAGTTCTCTTTCAAAGAAGATGGCCAAGGCAAGTATATCTTGTTGAAGATTTAATAGGTTTTTCCTCATGTCTGATTATACTTAATTCATCTATTTTTGTTTTAACAAATGATAAGGAATCCAGTATTTCTTTGTACTTTAATTTCTCTACTGTAAAGTTGATCGGTTAGGGGATCAATGATACAAGCTGTATTGTATGATAAGATAGTGGAATATTGTTTGATCACAGAGGAAATAAAATGCATGGTGCTTTCCCTTTCATTTGGGATGTTAAATCTCGTCTCTCTTCTCTAAATTTTATGTCTTCTATAGATTCTTGAATAGTTTGCATGATAACTATTGGAAGAAGAATGTTGTTCATTTGCCAAACACTGTAAATTCTCATGATCCTGGATGTTCTCATACTGGGAAAAGATGAGATGGTTTAGCGAACGGTAGGAAATGTATATGTGTAGATGATAACAAACTTATGATATGGGCTGGCTTTGCATGAAGTTGGTGGTGACACTATGTGATGCAGTATTAACTTCTGATCGATTAACTGAATTCGGAGAGTTCTTTACCAAACCAATTACGCGGCCATTGCATATGCACTCTGCTCTCATTTGGTAATGGAGCAAGTTTAGTTCTTGAGAGTATAGATGCATATACCTCTTATAGTGTAATTGAAAAAAGGCTCATCCTTTGTGTATTTCCAAAGGTAAGGGACAATGGTTTGTTATTTCAAGCGCACCGGTACAATTGATAGATTATAGATATAGCTTATTGTTTCAGTCTTGTCTTTTGCATGCATATGTACATATCAAGAGATCAGGACTGCTGAAACAAGATACAATAAACGAGCTTTATTCTGAGATTTAACATATAATTGAAACAAAATATAGATATCACACTTCTTGGACAGATTAAATCAAATACACAACAATAAGCACTTGTAGACATCTTTATAACTATGCAAACAGAATTGTCAGTAGCCATATATATATTTATGCGACCTTGAACATAGTCTTATCAACTTGTAGCAGTTTCAGTTTCAGTTGTGATAATTATTGACAGGTCTCCTGCCTTCGCCCCCTCTGGTAATACTTTGAATAAGGACTTCACCAACACCTTGTCCAAGGCCATCAACAAGGCCACCAATGAATTCACCCACAACCTGAGAAGCCAGCCGAACAGCAGTCACTAGCATGCTGGATTTTTTAGGTCCCTTTCCATTCACCATTTCCTTTGCACAAACTGCATGCAGATGATAATCACATACACAGCACCGGTACAGTCTCCCCGATCTCTTTCTGTTACAAACTCCACACACAAAACCTGGGTCCCCGTTCACGGCAAGTGATAGGATTTTGAGGGGATGCTGGTGGATTGATATGTTAATATCAGTGGACAACATGGCACAACAAGGGTGTATCTGATAACCACACAGGTTGCATCCGAAACTGTATCCTTTGGTTGCCTTGCCACAAACGTCACACTTGGATTTCTTCACTGTATATTATGTTTATAGCAACATACGTTACTCTAGAGTTACTTTATATGCTTATAATTTATGCCTATCTGCATGCAGTAAGCATGTGAAATAATGATTGTAAGTACTGTTAGCAAATAACTTCACCTGGTTTAGAAGAGAAGAATAGTTCGTGTTGCATGTGGAAAGGGTGAGCCTTTAGAGCAGGAGGAGCCAAGGCACAGAACTCATGCAGCTGAAACTCGCATTGTCGACAAGCGAAGCGCTTGCCAGAGCCATACTCCTTGCAGCCTGAACATTTATAAGAGTCAGGGAGTTCAAGTTGAGACAAAGGGTGTTGTTGATGACTTGAGTGCAGTATTTGTTCCCCAACAGGATTAGGAGAGGTTGGGAATTCAATCAAGTAGGACTTTTTGCCTGCATTTGTATTTGTTTGCGGAGGAGAGTCAAGGAGTTCCATAGAAGTAGAACCAAGCTTCTTCCTAGGAAATGAAGTGGTTTTCTTGAGACTCATGTTATATGTATCCTGAGGGGAGAATTTGGGGTGGTCCGTATGGTACATTGGTGGGAGAAAATGGCTCCGCAGATATGGAATATTTATGCTGGAAAGTTGGCTCACACACACTGTGCAAAAGGGTAAGAGAAGGAGGCTATACCAGTACCCTGTACAAATCAAACGCGTACTCACTGTTGACTCTGAATACAAATATGGAGAGAGAGTAAAGAATGCATAAATACTATTACTAATGTGAAATGAAAGGAAGGATCAAGTTAAGATAATAGAAACTTGGAAAAGGGGTAAAGTCTGTACCTTCGAGGTGCTAACACAAGAATTTAGATGAAGGGCCCCTTCCCCTGACTCTTGTGTATGTTTGATTCCCTTTCTAGCCATTCTGGAGAAAGAAGAAACTCAATAAAGGAGCAAAGAAATTGGTGCCCTGTGATTCCCACCACTCACATTACCCTTTCCTCCATTTGTCAAGCTTTCTTTTCTTTTTTCCTCCTTAAATTTTCTTCTATTTTATAGTTTTTTCCTTTTGTAATTAGGCCTTCTTATCATTGATATGGCTATAAATAGAATTTTCTATTATAGTTTTTTGTGATTGGTTATAGACTAAGATATAGCTAATACATTGCATTGAGGTATAAGCAACTCTTTTTCTCTTCAAAGACTTTATAGGCACAGAATCCAAATCCTCCCAACGCTAGACTTTTATGATATTCCATATCCTTTTTAATTTCTGTAAAGCCATACTTTTACTTCCTCCATTGTTATGATTGTTTGGAAAATTTGGTCCCGAATCACTTGAGATAGGGATGTGCACTCCTCTCGTATGTCCTGTAAATTGAATGATTAGCTACATAGTGAGTTGTAGAGAATATTTGGACATCAAAATTTCCCCATACTATCAATGATTTCTTGGACTTTCTTCGAAGGTAGAGTGATTCTCCAAACTCCAATTATTCGGTTTCTTAAGTATTCTACAATCACAAGTGATTCCCATTTTGATTAGGTGGGAAATTGACAAGTGTCATCCCTTGACATAAACACTATTTTAGATAGCTACTAACTATCCTATCATACACTTGGATTTAAGAGTAATCAAGTAATTCGTAAGAGAGCTTGTCTGGTATATGCCATGGCATTCTGTGATAAAATCTCGAGCAATCTTTGAATAAGAGAGAGAGCAAACAGATCAAAGAAAGGTAGGGAGTAATTTATATCGAAGATTGGAGTCATGGTTCTTGGATAATCAGATGGGGACATGAATTGTATAATAATATATCACATCAATTCAAATCTGATGGTTGAAACAAGTAGCTCTAACGCTGTAATAATCATCTCAGGATCGAAGAAGCTAATTAAAATGGGAGTTGATGATACACAAACCTTCTTGTTAGTAGTGTTGATAAAAACATGCTTCCCTAACCGTTTCCTAATGAGGTTCACTCAACTGCACATCGAAGTTGATTCTGCAGAGGAAACCATTCTGCATAAAATCTTGACAGTTGGATTGTTCTTCAGCTACGGTAACATCACATTTGCACTTTATATGATTGTAGGGATATTGTTAAGAATCTGAAGTTTTCACTAAAGCTAAATTTATTCAACCTCAGTCACCATCTTAAACCACCATATACTCATCATGAGACTTTACCATTGACTGTCAAGAGGTGAACTGGGCAAGGATGCAGATGTGGAAGTAAACTAATTTTTCACACGTAATATAACTTTCTTGCTCTTATCTGCCAGCACTATGTAAGCCTTGACCAGCTCTTCCTTCACCATGAAAAGTACAGAAGCTGCAAAAACGCTCTGTACTATTTTTGTGCTCATCCCCTTGTAAAAACCAGGCAATCCCTCGTATCGCACCATTTTGAATATCGCATCAAGAGTACCTGAATTTATAAAAACACAAGACAGAAAGCCCCATTATTCTAAAGTTCTCACCTGTGACACGCCAGTTATGTCAACATGCAATATACAAGGACACAAAGCAAGTTAAAGATTAATAAAGTAAAAAAGATAAGACAGAATGAAAATTTTACTCTATTTTTGTTTATAAAAAAAACTATTTGTAAGAATAATACTTGAAATTTCCCTTCAAACACGAGAAAATGCAAGATAAAAAATGTCAGGTAGGGAATGGACAGGGGATGTGGATCTGGTTTGATAACTAGTTTGAGGTAAGCCCTATTATTCACAACTTTGAGTTTCTTCATTTAAGGGATAAATTGCCACTTAATCTTGAAGTCTCTTCACTGATTTGCAATGGGAAATGGAGGGGTAGTTTCAGAGGCTTTGCTAACACTTACCTCGTCTGAATGATGTGAGGACTGAAGATGTTATTACTTGGACTCTCAATCCAAATGGAGACTACTCAAAGTCTTGCCATCAGTTGTTCGCTTACAGTTCTATTGAAGTTCCATGGTATAATCTTTTATGGCGTAATACTTTGAATCCTAAAGCCTCATTTTTCACCTGGCTCGCAATTAAGAACAAGCTCAGGACCAGAAGGCAATGGCATGGTAATGGAGATGATGCTTGTATATTATGTGAAATGGCAGTGGAGGACAGAGACCGTCTCTTCTTTCTTTGCAGATACTCTAAGTCAATCTGGAGCAGGATTTTGCATTTGCTACCAGATAATAGCAGCAGATATGAATGGGAACAAACTCTGGAATGGGTTATTCGACACTCAAAACTAGGGTACACCAATGCAACTCTTTACAAAGTAGCTTTTACTACCACTGTTTACACCGTTTGGAAGGACAGAAACCGAAGAAGATTTACAGAAGTAAAAGAAGGGAAACATCAACTCGCAGCAAGAATTGTAAATTGGATCAGAGCTTCCATATATGCTCAAAATGCACAACACAATCTTTCCACTGACATGAGGAGCAGATGGAAATTATAGAGTACTCAATCTTTGCTCTATGTTGATCTTTTGCAATGTAACATCCCCCCAGAATCCTCAGTTTTTTTGTAAAGTTAGTTAAGCTATAAGCCTAGAACTCGTTATAATGTAGCTATAGCTTTGTCTATAATTAATACAACATTCATTTTTCAAAACAAAAAAAAAAAAGTTAGGTATATGTCAAAATTATTTCCACTAGTAATAAAACGATCAACAAAGATAAATGATGGCAAAACCCAATAATATAAAAGACATGCTATGAATACAAACTAAAAGGAAAAACAGTTGATGAAACTGACAGAATTTACTATTCAGAAATTTGAATTTTGTATCTGGAATACAAACCCGAGTATCTCAAAGCACTACTTCCACCAATCTCCTGTTTTGCTTGAAGTCGGGACTGCCATTTGAAAAATAAGGAGTTAACTTTAGGCAAACCATGCAAAAAAGCGTGTGTGAATTTGGCTGAGTGGGAGCATCTGCTCACAGTGGGAAATGGGAATAAGCTCATGTCAATGTTAAGCCCACAATTTCAGTTGTTGCAAAGCAGGTTATGGTAAAGCAGTCCTCTTGAACACAAAAAATTATTGCAAGCCGTAAAACCTTACTTGCCAAACATGAATACTGGAGTCTCACCAAAGGCTTTAGAGCTTATGAGTTTTCCTACTGACTGTCAGGAAACTATCTCCAGATTTTGCAAAATGTTAACTTAGAAATACATAGTCAGTTAAAGTGGGGCAGTTATGAGTCATATCATCACTCGTCTTTTGCATCTTTCCAGGCAATGGTTCTAGGATGAGAAAAGGGTAACTGATTCCGAATTTACCTTGACAACTAATAACGGATAAGTTGAGACAGTTGCTCCCAATTTTGCCAAAGCTCCTAGTAGAAACACCTATTCATAAATCAAGAGAACGTTACATATAAGCACGAAAAAGTCCAATATTTTGCAAATAACAGAAATTCCTGCAGTGTAATTATAAAGGTCTAACTAATCCTAATTATCTCAAGGTAGCGTTATACCTCCAGAGCAGTTACATCTTTATACCCCTGCTTGTTAGCGGATAGTTTAGCTCGAAGATGCTTTAGTGAGGTTTCGTAAATCATGAACTGGATTGATGGGTTGCAGACCTGCCATGTCCAAATCTCAAGTATATGAATGACCGAAAAACTGCTTTCTGACTTATGATTTGATAATCCAAATCAGACCAACACTAACCATAATAAGGGTAGGGACGATTCCTTTCCAGAATCCAGCAATTCCTGCTTCATTATAAACTTCACGAGCCTGAAATCGTTAAGCACACAAAACGAAATCAAAACACCAGCTACTAAGTTAACTCCAGTATTACATCATCCCTATGACATTAAAACGCAAGCATTGTCAAAAGGGAAAGAAAATGAAATAACTATGAACCGCTTGCAAAGTCCCATATGGACGAGGCTTTATGGAATCAAGTTCAGCCAATTTCTCTTGCAATGTTGAACCAGAGGTCTCATGCAATAAAGCTTCCTTTTTGGCCTCCGTAATATTCCTTTCTGCTTGAGTGTGTGTCTGGGATCACATAATTCAAAATCACCATTAGAACAGTAGTTAAGCATCCCAAAATAATTATGAATCGATCTGGTCCATGTCTCGTATATCTGACATGGAACAACTGTCATATATATATATACATGAGTATCTTGAAGAAAGTGAGCTAGGAGTATCCAGTAGCCTCCCCCATCAAAACCAGAAATAAATACAGCTGCAAGTGTATTTCCTTTTACTTGTGCGTATCGTGGATGGAGCTAGATCACTCAACGTGACGAAATTAACAAATATTAGGATGTTAATATAAAAAGAAGTGGCTGGGTGGCTTGTCTGGTATTAATTCCAAAATAAAAACCCTAAAATAGGTATTTTTTAACTTTTCACTTATATGAATGGTTCCACAGGCAACCATAGTTCTGTCTACATGGTGCATTGTCTGTGCGAATGCATGAAAAAAGAGGTATGACGTGTGTAGGTATAACTAGGAAGATTTCTTTTTTCCCACGTGATGATCTCAATAACGTACTGATACATATAAAAATAGTATAGAATAGGTATAATACATGTTCAAATGTTATTAGTTCAGAGTGATGTAAAGGGATGTATTCTAATGCATGCGGCATTGCCATTATCAATCAATAAGAAGTCTATTTTTCTTTTTCTTTTTCTGTTTTTTTTTTTTTGGCTTTCTCTTCTCTATTTTCTTTTAGTATTTCTTATTTTATAAACTCTACTTTCTTCTATTCTTCTTCTTCAATTCTTGATACAATAAACGATCACGAAGTGGAAGCGGTAAGGAAATCACTAAAGACAACTAAAACATCGGAAATGTTAAAAACTTTCCAACCACACCTGCATACGTGTCACAAGAACCCATATAGGATTAGTCAGCAATACATTCAACGCCCTGAAAGATGATGATTGTAGAGAAAGGTCGTCAATTAGGTAAAGCCGTAAAGGACATCTCTAACATCATAAGGGAAACGTTGCATATTACAGATGAGTTAAATTGTCAGATCTCAAATGTAAATTCACATAAAGCCATAACTGACTGGATACAAGGGAGTTCTCACCCAGCAAAAGCAGCCACAACAAGCCAAGAAAACATGCCAACAGTACCGTCACCATGCCCTTTGGCTTTACGGGAAGCTGCAATCAACTCGGCCTTGTTTTTAAACACTTGATAAAAGTAGTAGTAGATTCCCTGACAGTATGAAATAATCAAATAAAAAGAAATCATACAAATAACTGAGATTCCAACCAAAAGATAATTAAAGAGTTCAGTGGCAAGGACTAGGAACAATAAACGATAACAAAGGAAACTATCAATAGCTAAAATATGAAGAATGCATGATTGGCAGCAGAAACATCCCAAATGCAGAATCCGTTACAATGCAAAGCAAGTCAATACAATTCAATCCGGAATTCGATAAAAGCATACACATATATGGTGTAAAGAGAACTGAATTCATACGCATAAATACAGTATAAATGAACAAAACGAGACCTGAGAAGCAGCAGTTCCGAGGAGCGAAGGCTTGAGGCCACTGTAAAGTCCACCCCATCCTTCATTTTGAATGACCTAATCAAAATCGATCAAGTTGACAAGTAGGAAAACTAAAGGAAACAAAAATTGAAAATTGCAAGCGCAAATATAATTAAAATTAACCTGAATAATCTGAAAAAGTGTAGATTTCGTCTTAGCAGTACTAGCAATGGTAGATTGAGTGAGAAGAGGCTTGTCCTTGTCCTTGTCCTTCTTGGCTATTCTCTCCGTCTGTTGGCGCGTATTGACCTGCAAATCAAAAGTCCCGACGATCAGTGTGAAGAAGAAGAAGATAAAACTATGAAGAGAGTAGATGGAGATGGACATGGAGCAGTATAGTGTAAAGTGGCAGCAGCAGTAGTAGTAGTACTGTTTGAAGTGGATAAGTGATGATCTGAGCAATAATACCACCACCTGCTCCGGCTAATCCATTGGCCACCGCGCTTGAGCTTGACTTCGACATTCTTCTTCTTCTTTCTTCTTCTGCTAACTACCTCTTCTGTTACCCGTAGCCTCACCATTTCCAAAGACGTGGTCTAACGAATTTTGTTGGAAAAAAACAAGGATATTCCATATCATATTTAATATTTATTTATATTTTATAGACTTTTTCTTTTTTTCTTTTTTTTTATTTTTTATCTCTCTCTCCTTTTCTTGTTTGTACATTCGTGTTTGAAAACAACTTCTCTATTAATTAGAGATAAAGCTGTGTACTATTAAATCTCTGTAGACTCTACAAAACAGCAGGATTGATACTAAATGTTTTTATTGTAGTAGTATTTATAATTTATCAGTAACTTTATATTAAAAACTTTTATTAAAGTTATGTTGCGTTAAAAATATTAAATAAATGGATATTAATAAAAATTTAATAATTGAATTTTCTGATAATTAGAATATTAAAATAAAAATTAAGATAAAGGTTTGTATTTTATTAATCTTTTATTTATTTAAAAAGATGTATTATATAAAATATAATAAATGCATATTAAATAAATTTTTATAACTAATTATGAGTAATTCTTTCAATAAATATTTGATTAAATAATAGTAAAATTTTGACTTGTTTAGCAATTTATATTATAAGTAAGTTATTTTTACCAATTAAAATATAAAAAATAACTTGATTACAATTGAAACATATTATATAAAGATACGAGTTAATCATAATTAAAAAATAAAAATACATATTTCATAAGATATACTATTTATTACATAAGTCATGAGATCTCTTTAAATATACGAGTTATTAATTTTCAATAAATTAATATCATATTTAAATATGAATAATTAATAATTAAAAAAAGAGGAAAGAGAGACAGTGAAGAAAGGAAAAAAAAAGTAGCACGCGGTAGTCAAGTCAACGCAAAGGATAAAGAAGTCTGCGTGTGGGGATGGGTAGTCTAGTCATCGCTTTATTTTATTTTCATGTCATAAATGCAAAAACTTATAATTGTTTATATTTAAAAGTAAACAAATTAATAGGTATCTATTAAATTATATATTATGAATTTTCAAACTATAAAATAAATGATAAATTTTATTTAATTAGTATTTAAAGTGTATATATTATCACTTATTAAATTACAAATAGAGGTTTTTTAAAAATAAATAACAATAATAATAAATTAAATCGTATCAAATTTATGATGTAAATCCTTTATTCCACCTTGATTAAGTTTAAACAATTTAAATAACGATGACGATTTTAATTTTTAAAAATTAAAAATATTTAATCGAAATTTACGTTAGTTTTCTATCCCACGTCATAAGTAGGTAAAATTAGAAGCTTTTATTAAAATTATATAAAGAGGCATATGCTTAAGGTTTTACATATCTCAAAATCTCTTTCTCATAATCTTGTGTATTAATTCTTGGTGTGGATTGTGAGATCTTCCTTGTAATCTTTGTTTTCTAGAGTGAAAAGTATTCTATTCTTGCCTGTAATTTTTCCCATATTCGTTAAGGAGTTTTCCACGTTAAATCTTGTGTGTCCATTTTTACCTCAATTTTTTTTATTGGTGTGTTTGTTCTATCCAGATGGAGTCCATCTCCTATGAGTGGTATCAAAGCCCAAACGTTGGTCAAGTATGCTATGGTTGCAGCATAGTCTAATCTTCCACATCAAAAAACGAGTTTTTCTTTGATGTTCTTAAGAGTTAAGGGTGGTTTTTTGTTCTCGGGTTCTTGTTGTCATTTTTTGAGCATTTTTCTCTGGTATTTGAGGTGATTGAGTGCTTGTCTAGGAAAAGCTCCATCTAAGGAGACTGAGTTTTAAGTTGGACCATTTGTGACCCCTCTAGCTTTTCCTGGAAATTTTCCTGGTGTACCACAATCTTATTACATACTAAGTAGAGGTAATTCGAGGCGATTTCCCTTTTTCACATGAGATAGTGGGAGTCAATTCTTATGATAGAAGCAATATCGAGCAAATTTGATATTACAAAGTTTAATGGGACAAAGTTCTCGTTATAGAAATTGAAGATGAAGGAGGTATTAGTAAAAGATAACAGCTTGGAGGCTATTAGTGCTAGGTCGACAGATTTCACAGACGACATTAAATGGAAACAAATATATGCCTTGGCCATGTCAGAATTGCATATTGGTTTATCGAATGATATTTTGCAAGGTGCAGAGGAAAAGAAAACTGCCAAGGAGATATGGGATCATCGCAATGTTATGAATATCGTACCGGGCTCGATATCGGATTGAGTTCTAGAACGGAACTGTACCGGTACCGGGTACCATTTCGAAAAAAATTTTAAATTTATAAAATAGCCCCTAAAATTTTAAAAAATTGCAAAATAGTCCATATTGGTATATTATGCAGTTGTACTGTATACTTTACTAGTTTACTGTTTACATCAACCATGCTTTCAAAAATCTTAATAATAAATAATAATG
>JAOSBM010000046.1:55315-83947 GCA_027568955.1 Erythroxylum tenue | reverse complement strand
GATTCACTTCATCACCATACTAGCAAACAACATTAGACAAGGGATAAAACTTTTTGGTAACACCACTTGTGACAATCTGATGATAAGAACCATCCAAGCAGAACTTGTGTAATCCTCCTGCATAGATTCCATGTTTCGCAACCAGAGAATAAAAACATTAATGGATCATTGATGGTTTTAACGTACCACAACAAAATGACCTCTTCCCCGCCTTATCATAAAAGGTGCCAGTAAACTTGTAAGAGATAATGTCCCCAAAACATTGATGTTGAATGTTGCCTGCTCCAAAAAGGAAGCATCATTACTAATTTCTGTATAGAAACCTCAATGAAAATAGGACCAACTTTTATATTACAATCTTTGTGCAGAAGCTTCTCATTATTATTAACCTCTGCCTCTATGCATGCATCATAGTGTGGAATGAGTCATGGAATCCAATACAAATCTGCCAGAGAAAAAGATCAGAAAAGGTTTCATCTAATACCTTAAGACTCTCCTCAAAAACGTCCAAAGCTGAAGATTTCTGCCACAGAACAAGAGTAGATTAGGTTAAAAAGTTTATTTGAAATGCTTGCCAATAAGTTCCATATTCATGCATCAATATCCCGTACAAAAACCCAAAAACACTCAAAACCAGTTTACAGCTACAAGAACGCATGTCAAATTGATCTCCTTCTGATTTTTCTAAGTCATAGCAATTGCCACCCACAAACCACGGAAAGAGCATAGGAGTCAAAACACAAATCATTGTAACCATTTCAAGCAGCTAGCCATACCAGCAGCAGTGGCATACATCTAGAACTAACTTACAGGACGCTCAAAAGCTGCATTATGAATCATATAATCAACACCAGCACCAGAGAAAAATGACTCTGCTTTCTCTACAGCCTCCCTAAGCGAATCTTCACCAGACGCCAAGTCCAAAGGTAAAACCTTCACTTCTTGAGGTGCATGTTTACCTGCAGAAGCAGACCATCACATGTCAAACAGATAGTCCCTACCCGCAAAGAAGTAGAAGGGTTTAATGAGACTTGAGATGGCAGAGAAACCTGAAAGTTGGCTCTTGACTCGCTCCAGTTCAGTTTCATTCCGGGAAGAAAGAATAAGCCTGGCACCTAAACTCGCCAATTGTTTAGCAAGAACCTCACCTGGCATTCACTAAGACTCAAAATTTTGTTCTTTCTATATCCACATCCATGTACCCGCCAAAAAAAAGATCAAATTTCCTCGAGATTAATTGTAAGTCAACAAAAGAAAGAAGAAGAAGAAGAAGAAGAAGCAGAAGAAGAAGAAGAAGGAGGAGGAGGAGGATCATCCCCTACCTATTCCTCTGCTGGCTCCAGTAATCCAAACCACCTTAACGAAAGAAAAGAATAAGAATCAAAACGCAAATCCAAGCAAAGAAAAAAAAAATTTATAAACAAATGTAATGGGTGAACAACAACCTTATCTTCAATTTCCTCGCGCTTTACACTCTTCTTTGACATCAACGTCAAATCACCTTCTCAACCCAGGTACAAACCCAAAAAAAAAAAAAACTGTTATGAAGAAACAAAGACCAAATTCATGAAACCGGTAAAGGAAGGCGGTGGCGGGAAGTACCTTCGAGGGTGATGAATTTAAAGAGTGAAAAGGCAACGAAAAGCGAAATTGAAAGACAAATGAACAGCAAAGCGACCATCTTTGCTTCAATTCAAGGCTTTTGGCAATCTCTAGATTTGGTGTGTTGGTTGGAGGCGGAGGAGTTGTTTGTATTTTTTACCGGACTCACAAACAAAGACAATACTTCGGCTTCATCGCCCAAGTGCCACCCACCCGTCTTGGAACACCTTTCTTTGCGTAACATTAACTTCGGTTTTTTGTTACAAAGTTCCATAAAGATGGCAAATTTTAATTTTTTTATAAAAGAAATGTTATTCCAGTCTTAGTCAAAATTTCTTCAAAGTTGCAAATAGTGTCATTTTTCAGTATTGGGTATGAAAATTTCCCTTGTCAGCATATTGAAAGATAAAGGAAAGATAAGAATATTCATTACTAGCCATTATGAATTATTCTCTTTGTTGAAATGAAATCTAATTCTTAGTTTTCAAAACAGAAGCTACTTTTAACAAGAATTTCTTTGAATTTTTAGAAAAAGAAGACAAATGTAAGAACTAAGAAGGCCAGGTTTGAAAGTCATTAGATTCTGTTGGAAGTCAATCTAAAGAATTTGTTGTCTTAAATATTATTAATAAATAAAGAGAAAAGAAAAAGAAAAGGCTAGCAGAAAAGGAAGGAAACCTTTTTCCTTAAAATTTCATTATACAATAAAAGTTATTTTTAAGGGAAAGTATTATCTCTTTCAATATCTACCAATAACAAAACAATTTGTCAGCTCCCCTCCTCTGCTTTGTGTCCTCCTTCAGGCACACTTTTCTCTCTCTACCTGTCTGGGCATCTTGTCTCTGTCTCTGCTTATTTTCTTTTTGTTTCTTGGGAAAAAGAAGAAAGAAAGAAAAAAGGGAGAATAGTAGAATAAAAAGCTGCCCAGCAAGATTTCAGCTTTCAGGGCATTGGAGTTTAAGAGAGAAACCAAGTCAAGAAGGAGATGTGGACAACATTACCCGCTCCCATGAAGCTTTTGTTGACCACCACCACCACCACAACCTCTCTCCTTTCCTCTCATTTGTCTTTTTCCTTTGATTTTCACTCCAAACCCCTGAGAACATCCAACCCTAGTTTTGGCTACTTGTGTTCTGCAAGGCCAACTAAGCAACCTTGTCCCTCCAACCCAACGGTATTTCCCACCCCGTTCTTCTTTTTTTACAAGCACAGGAACACACTTTTCTCTATCTGCATGCGTATCTATGATCATCTTTATATTATCCGGTGCTGGGGCTTGAAGATTTAATCTTTTTTCGTTTGAATTATATGAAGATGGTACTCAACTGTGTTTTTGATGGTGCTTGTGTGCATCCTTGAGGGGAATGCTTATGCTCGTTTCTTGTTTCAACTGTGCTTTAAGAAGCGTCTCAATTTTTGGTTTCTTAATTCTAGTCGGAAGTGTGATATATTGAGGTCGAGTACTGTCTGGTAAATATTTGTTTTTTATAGGATACAATGGACAGAACAAGGCTCTACTTCCCGTTTGATGGAGTTGCAAATTAAGAAGATAGTCTTATGAATTGCCTTCGACTGTGACTAAATCGTTTATTCTTGGAACATATGAATAAAATGTATGTTGATGGTTTAGTTGTGTCAAGACTCAAGATTAACCTCCTTCTTGCTAGTTTAAAGGTTTGTTAAGGTTTGTTACGATGATTATTTGTCATTGGCCAGGTTCATTTCTCTGTACCTTTTGGTTTCCTAGTTCCCTTTAGACCATTGTAATAAGAAAGTATATAGCTTTCTAACTAAGCTGGCAAAAGAAGGATTCAGAAGATAATTTCACTTGCAGATACTTTTGGCTAGGAGCGTGGAGCACTAGAAAGGTTGTTTGATGTAGTAATAGTGTGTGCTATATACGATGAATGATGGTCTCTACTAGTTTAGGGTAAGTTTTGGAAAAGCTACTTGAAGTGTTTTTAACATGATTATGTATGTTTAACGCTAATCTCTTTAGCTTTAAGTTCAATTAGGGGGTTTGCATTTGAGAGGTGAATGCATTCACTGATAACAAGCACATTCATGCACTTTCATGTATCAATATGTGATTGTGGTTTCTGTTGAAAAAGCTTAGGAAAAGAAAAACAATCTGTGAGGGTTTCACTGCGAGTGAGGTGGGAGTATTGGGGGTGGCTTTATGATGATAATTCCTATTTAGGCCATTAAATATTTTCTACATCGTGTCTGCATTAGGGTTTCACATTAATGATACATGAACAGTGCACATGTAAATTTTATATTGGACTCTATAACTGAAGTGGAAGATATGGAAGTTACCTTCTCAGATATACTTATCATTTCTGTTAAAAACTAAGACATCAAGGTAGAAAAGCTACTGGCATTTAAAGGGAGCAATATATAAGCTGATAGATTACTGATTTTAGTTAATATCAGATTTTCATTATACAAATTGTGTCAAATATGGAAATGTCTTCAACATTTATTTCTGATGCACATCTCGATATAGCTCATGACCTTTAACTGTGAAGGTTATACGGTATTTAATTATGTTCGCTTAGTGGGAATTGAATCAACATATCAAATGAAAAGAGAGGACTTTTTCTGACCTCCTAAACCTCCATATCATCTGTGTAAAAACAATCGTCAAAAAGTATTTGGATTTGTTGGAAGAGAGGATTTGATTCTGATACGAGGACAGTAAGAATGGGATGTGAATTTACAGATTGGAAGCTTGGATGTAGTGGAGGGAGAATTTTGTGTTCATGCATTCTTTCTGTATTTACTGTCCTCGATATAGCTAATCACCTTTAACTGTGAAGCTTATCCTCCATTTAAATTTTTCGCTTAGTGGGAATCGAATCAGCATATCAAATGAAAAGAAAGAGGACTTTCTCTGACCTCCCAAACCTCCATATCATCCATTTAAAAACAATAGTCAAAAAGTATTTGGGTTTGTTGGAAGAGAGTGTTCGATTCTGATACAAGGACAGTAAGCATGGCATGTGAATTTACAGATTGGAAGCTTGGATGTAGTGGAGGGAGAATTTTGTGTCGATCTGGAGGCTTTCCTTGATCAGTTTAAGATGCATTCTTTCTGTATTTGCTGTCTGGTAGAGGCAATCTAGTTCTTTGTCAGATTCTTTTGGCTTTGTTTTTAAGATGATTCTTTTTCTTTTGGTAACTTATCGATCCAATTTATGATGATGGAAGTTTTGGCCTTCTGAATTTATTAGTTTTCTTCTGTTAAACTTGCATATGCCCTGACACCTGTTGAAACATGTTTCTAAATGTTTGTCTTTGACTTCTCTACAAATTTCTTCATTTGGAATCTACATTATCTCTTAGGATTATAGTTGATACGCATGTATCTTCATCCCTTTTCCTGTGTTATGCTAATTAATGGTGGTGATCAAGCAGGCTAAGCTTACGTAAGTTTTCTAGATGTTAAGATATTTTACTTTGAGGAACAAAAGAGAAATGGTAATGAAAATGTGTGAATACTCGAATTTGCCCCTCAATACTTTTTATGTGCAGTTGGTTTTCACTAATGATTTACTCCCAGGGGCTCTGTTTTTATGTACTGGAAATAGTGGCATTGTGGATACGTGAGAAGAGTTCAAGACTTGGATGGCTGGGGAGCTGATGAGGAAAATTTGGTCTGCAAGTTCGGTCCCGATGAAGATACTGGCTTCCAAATCCCATCTCAAGCGCAAATGCTTGTGGAAGGTTCAGGCACAACTGTGATGGCAGAGATGAAACCTGTACCTGATGTAGATTATCTACAGGTTTATATATTTCAATTTGTTTTACAAGCTATGATGTTGAATTTTTGTAGGTCGATTATTTATTTTAACACCCAACACCCGACTGTATTTCCTTTGGATGGCATCTAAATACTTGTTCAATATCATTGATCTTAAGTTTACTGCAACTGCTAGTCATCTGTAAGGAAACTGACTTGCAGTCTCTAGGATCAGCATATTTCAAATCCTAGTTATGATTTGTTCTCAAATTAGTATTACTGAAATTGATTGACCTTCTTTAGATGATTAAAGTGTGAAATCATCTATAATTTGGCATTCTTCTTGATTTACAGGTTTTATGGTTGGCTATCATATACTACGTTAAATTGTATCATAAGATTTATGCAGCCTTTTGTATGATTGATTCCACTCGCAACCATATTCCTTATTTCTTTTGTGAGTCTTAGGACCTTCGGTATAATTTTTCATCAAATATCTTTGGATTATTTACAGGAGTTATTGGCCATTCAACAACAAGGGCCTAGAGCTATTGGCTTCTTTGGGACTAGGAATATGGGCTTCATGCATCAAGAACTCATTGAGATTCTTAGTTATGCTTTGGTTATAACTGTAAGATATTTGGACAACCTTTTAACTCTACATAAGTATGTACATGGTAGCGGGTAATTCTTGAGCTGAGTCTTGTCATGATGATGAGTTGCGACCTTAAAAACTTTAAAGAGTCGGATATTTACATTGCTTCAGAAGTTGCTGCATATCCTTTATTTGCAGAAAAACCACATATATACGTCAGGTGCATCTGGGACAAATGCAGCCGTCATCAGAGGTGCTTTGAGAGCGGAGAAGCCGGAGTTACTTACAGTAATCTTGCCTCAAAGTTTGAAAAAGCAGCCACCTGAGAGCCAGGAGTTGTTGGCTAAAGTAGGAACTAAAATCAACGTATTCTTTTCAGGCTGTAAAGGCAACCCTTTTGGTATTAAGTACATATGGTTTTTGATCTGTAGGTGCAAAATGTGATAGAGAAACCGCACAATGACCATCTACCTTTGATTGAAGCCAGCAGGTTTGACTTCGAGCTAATATATTGATCATTTTTTAGATTTATGATTACTGTCTGATGGATGGTGGAAATGCAGGCTATGCAACATGGATATAATATCACATGTTCAGCAAGTGATATGCTTTGCCTTCCATGACAGTAAGTTGTTGATGGAGACATGTCAAGAGGCCAAAAACCTGAGGAAAATAGTCACTCTTTTTTACCTGGACTGAAGGAAGAGCAATGGTTGATGGACTCAGTCCCTGCCTAGACAAGTACACAGTTGTTAGAATTCAGAAACAGAGAGATTTTGGTTATTCTTTAGTGTGTAAATTAGGAAAATGAATGGGATGGAGACAAATACCTTTCCTTACAGAATGTAACAAAAGATTATGGAAGCTGGAGCCAAATTCACTCCTCTCTGAAATTATGAACACACAAAGGACTTTTCCTATTTTCTCCCAAGTCCAAGACCAATTGCTATTGCACAACATTTGTTTGTTGTTGGTTTAGATAATTCAAAATACCCATTCATGTTTTACATTTCAAGCAAATAGGTCTTTTGTGGTTCTTTTGGGTCCTAAAAATTTACAAATTGGATGGAAATGTGTAGATTCGTATTAAGGTGACAGAACTTGTAGGTTTTGGGAACACTTGGATTGCCTTTAAGGCTTAATATATTCATTTTAAAAAGAAAATTCAGTTGAACAGTGAAACGACGACGATTCACTCTTCTCCTTTGGCAACTCAGCACACTGTGAGTATTAGTGTTAGAGCGACAGAGAGGCGTGTCGGTTTGTAGTAAAACTGAAAATGGCGGCGAAGGGGAGAGCAGCTTTGCTAAGCTACCTTAGAGTGAACGTATCACTACGCTCTTTCCCTCAAAACCCTGAAGGACCTACCCTCTTCAACGCCTTTATTCGACGTTTCTCCGATGAGCTAAGAGGCTCCTTCCTCGACAAATCTGAGGTCACTGATCGTGTCATATACGTCGTCAAAAACTTCCAAAAGGTTGATCCTTCCAAGGTACCTCTCTTCCTTTCCCTTTTCTGTTTTCTGGGTTCGTAAGTTCCTGTGAAATTGCGTTTATTACATGATAATACTAGCATTGGAGGAGAAGAAGAAGAAGAAGACGGTGGAGGTTAAAAGTAACCTTTTTGAGCCCTATATTATAGGTGGTTTTATGTGGTGAATTCAGAGCTGTGATTATTCTATTCCCAATTATGGTTTTTGTGGTTTTACGCCAGTCCATGTTCTTTTTGTCATTTCCAATTCTTAATCCTTAGGAGGTGTACGGTTCATTTAGTAGAGCAAAGCAATGCAGACCCTTTTCAAGGTTGTTTCAATGGCTGCTGAAGTAATAGGGGACTATGTTTAGGTATTGGTTCGCCATTGATTCACAAAGTGCCTAGGAAGAGATAAGGAAAGCCGTTCGTTATTTGTTTCAATCCTTACACTCTATTTACTGGTTCCAATTGCGATATCTGTGTTTGGCAGCTACCTAGGCATATTTGTCCTGGCAACTCTGGTGCAAGTTTTAGCCTCTAACCCCATGGAAAAATTTTCGCGACAGGCTGGTGAATGTTAAAAGTTTGAACATCTCAACTCAGTTAAAAAATATTTAGGCATGGTAAAATGGAAATTCATAAGAATGAACTGCTACCATGAAAGTAGGGAACTTGTATAATGACACATTAGTATCACTTAACTAGTGAAACTACCTCAGTCACTTTCTGAATTATGTTCACTGTGTTTTTATGCTTGGCTCAAAACTAGATTGATGTGAAATATATTTGTGGTGATTGCCTGATCGGAATCTCTGTCCCAACTATGCAGTAGTGGCATCAAATGTCTCATTCGTGAATAATTCACGACATTTACATTTCTGATTCAGTTCATTATGGTGTGTTTTTTTTTGTAGTGACATACTTGGATCTTGCAAATATGCATCATGCTGTGTGATTGTCTTGTTCATAATGTATCATCTTCTTCATTTTGCAGGTTACAACAAATGCTCATTTCCAAAGTGATCTTGGATTGGATAGTCTAGATGCTGTGGAGATTGTTATGGCCCTTGAAGAAGAATTTAAGTTTGAGATCCCAGATAATGAAGCTGACAAGATCAACTCTATCAATATGGCTGTTGACTTTATAGCTTCACACCCACAGGCAAAATAGGGAAAGGAAGATAACGCAACTTTAGTTTGTTATTAGTGCCAAATTTCAATTTGGAAGAGTGTTTGAGATGCCCTTTGGTCTCTCTGTTCCCGAATTCTTATTCAAGAGGATTATTTTCTTGTTAAGACTTTGTATTCTTTCCTTCCTATTGGTTATTGTAGTGGTGGATGAGCTAAACCACTGGTAAAGACTTTCTTTTTGCGTACAGTATGCATTTTCTTCAATAAAAACTTTGTCGATCATCACCTTTTGTGTTTGTATTGATTAGAATCTTAGATTCTTTCAGTAGGATTGCATACAAATTTTTCATAGTTGTATGACATATATTGGACATAAGAACCTGGGATGGTAATAGATGGAGTCGCTTTCAGGCTTCGAGCTTAGAAATAGCAGGAGGACAAGTCAAGGTTTGAATCGCTCCAAGTCTTCAAGAGGAAAAGTAATGTACGCGGCTGCATCATCTGAGAAGTTTGATTGGCCAAAAGATGATTCCTTCAAATCTGGTTGGTCGATTTACGGAACAATGCGTCACACACTTGTTTCTTGACTCTCACAACGAACGTCCATAGACTTGCAAAAGAGAAGACTTTGAAAAGTGTTTATGAAATGACAGTCAACGCACCATACTGTACTCTCACGTTAATTATTTCAAGCCATTGTCATTTCTATATAACTCTCAACAAGCCGCCACTCCGAGTGGAGAAGCATTTCCTTTCCTTTATCTGCTAAAATGGCAAAGGGGCTTACCTGTATTTCAGTATTGTTGTTGTTGTTTATGTGTCTGCTTCATTTCTCAGCTTCCGAGATCATTTTCCAAGAGAACTTTGACGGTAACTTCTCTATGACTTTAACTACCTCTAGCTATAATTGGATCATGATCTTGGAAGTTGAAACTCTTTGCTGTGTTATTATAGTATATATAGTATATGATCGGTACGTGCTTCTTCTGTTCTTTAGCTTTTCATGTCTATCTACTTACCATGCTGTTTCTTGTAACGTCTCCAACTAAAAATCCTAGCCCACTTGTTCTTTAGAAGCTACAAGAACTAACAAAGACTCCATCTTTGAGAGAGCCTCTCCTTAACTTTAGTCGTATAAATCCTGCCATTACTGCAATATCAATCTCCTACTGTTGATTTTCTACAGTGAAAGTGTAAAACTTGGCTTCTCTGACAATCTTTAACTTGATCTCTGAATCAACTTCTGAAATAATGAACTCTTAGATTGACTGAAGTTGGGTTCACCTCTTCTTTTCTTAAATTTCGTGCACCTCTTACTTTGAATTCTCCTGTATATTGGAAACAGATGAGTGGCAAAGCCGTTGGGTTAAATCTGATTGGAAGAGAAGTGAAGGAAAAGCAGGTTCGTTCAAACACACGGCTGGAAAGTGGCATGGAGATCCAGATGACAAAGGTATCATCCCCAGATTTGTTTGTTGATCATTTTCTAGGACTCCAAATCCTTCTGCTTTTTGTTGAATCTCAATTGAAAGAATCTCATTCAGTTCTGCTACGTCGCTGAAAAGAAACTCTATTTCTCCGATTATTGATACAAGAACTACTTGAGAAATTTTATGTTAGAGCAGGTAGATTGTATAGAATCACCTGATAAAACAAACAAATGAAAAGCAAGATTAGGAATATTCAGAGGCTGGCATTAGCTGAAAAAGAAGCAACCACTGATTCTTTAGATCTCTATTTATATGGCAGAATCTTGATAATGAAGCTATCACATACTTCATTCTTTTTTGGTTCCTTTCTGCATTTCAGTTGCAAAACAAATGTCATTATTCTAACAGTTGGAAGACTGTTTATTGAATCGGATATCATACAGGTATTCAGACAACCACCGATGCCAGACATTTTGCAATATCTGCAAAGATACCAGAGTTCAACAACAAGAATAGAACATTGGTCCTTCAGTACTCGATCAGGTTTGAGCAGGACATTGAGTGTGGTGGTGGTTACATCAAGCTTCTCTCGGGTTTTGTAAATCAAAAGAAATTCAGTGGAGACACTCCATTCAGGTCTGTCTACTTTCTTTTATGTTGCTGTAATGTGAGTATGGCTATGTCACATGAAGTAAGCTCTTTTTGGAACCCCTGTCTGCACTTAAGTATCTGTTTTTTATGTTTTAAACCTGAGTCATTTCATTCATTGGTTCTCTTATATATTAGGATGCTACTGCTAAAGTTATTGTGTATCTATCTGAACTCATATCTATCTCCCCCGCTTTCCTCCCTCTCTTCTTGTTTCCCATTGTTTATCCTGTCATAAAGATTTTCTATTGACCTTAATTGCCAATTTCTGCAGTCTGATGTTTGGACCAGATATCTGCGGAACACAAAAAAAGAAGCTGCATGTTATTCTCTCTTACCAGGGTCAGCACTATCCTATTAGGAAGGATTTGGAATGTGAAACTGACAAGTTGACACATTTCTATACGTTTATCCTAAGGCCTGATGCAAGTTACACCATCCTAATCGATGGTCGTGAAAGGGATTATGGAAGCATATATACGGATTGGGATATACTTCCGCCGAGGAAAATTAGAGATGTTAATGCCAAAAAGGTTTAGAGATTCTGTAATTAAAGCTTGATGTTCATTTGGTTTTAGATTACTAAACAATTCCGCTCCTGAATGATACTTTGATGCTATACCTTTTAACTGTTTCCTTCCCATTTTCACAGCCTGCAGACTGGGATGACAGGGAGTACATTGAGGATCCTAATGCTGTTAAGCCCCGAGTACGCACCGAACATCTTGTGCTTGCTTTTACTTGTTTCCAATGTTATCAACTTATGATGTGTGCTTAATTGGTATTATTCTTGATAATGCAGGGTTATGATTCTATTCCGAAAGAAATTCCTGATCCAAAAGCTAAACAGGTGAGATTAGTTGTAACTTAAACTCCATAGGAGAACCACAACTAGGCTGATTGATCTTTTATGTCTAGTTATGCTCTTCAAATGGAGTTAGTTTGTGGTTTCATTACCATTGGCTTTAGGAGTCATAACAAGACTAGTAAAGAAAAGCTTATGTGCACCATATTCTTTGATTAATTAGCCTGATGATTGGGATGAAGAAGAGAATGGTATTTGGACAGCCCCAAAGATACCAAATCCAGCTTATAAGGGACCATGGAAGCCTAAGGTATGGTAATTGGCTATTTATAGAGTTGTAATGCTAAAAGCTTCTTCACTCTCATGGAAAAAGTTCTTATAATGCTGCAGAAAATAAAGAACCCTAATTACAAAGGGAAGTGGAAGATACCATATGTGGATAACCCAGGTATTCATTTCATACCTAGATCTGCTAATCTATTTACAGCAACAACTTAGTATGAAAAAGAAATTCCGAGCACTTATCCATTTCTGCTCTACCTTCTGTCCAGAGTTTGAAGATGACCCTGACCTTTATGTGCTTAAGCCAATTAAGTATGTTGGCTTTGATGTATGGCAGGTAAGGAAACTTTAAAGTGTCAACTTTTCTGGTTTACAGATTCTCTAAACTCTGTGTTCCATTCAATAGATATTACAAAACAAGTTCGTATCCTATTTTGATGTGGAATGCAGGTAAAAGCTGGATCAGTTTTTGACAATATTCTGATATGTGATGATCCCGAGTATGCAAAGGAAGTGGTCCAAGAAGTTTTAGCAAATAGGGAGGCAAGTACTTTTCAAAACTTTGGTTTTGTGAAAATTATACCACAAGTGGAGGCAAAGATATAGTAGCTAATTTGCAATCTTTTATTGGAAGTTCAGATTGAGAAGGAGACGTTTGAAGAAGCAGAAAAGATAAGAAGGGCTCGTGAAGAAGAGGTTGTTAGATTCATTCACTTTATTATCAACTTTTTTTTATCAGCTTCTGATTTTGTCAAAGTTAAAACTTTTGCCTCACATGTGCAGGAAGCTCAAAGAGCTAGAGAGGACGGTGAAAGGAGAAGAAGAGAAAGAGGCTATGACAGACACAGGCGAGATCGTTATAGAGATAGATACAATAAGGTTTGCATCTCACCATGTCTGAATACTTTGCTGTTATATTATACACGTGTCAGAAACTACAAAGGTTCTGCCAAAACTTGAACTTCGATAGATAGAAAGAGTACTTAGACCTCCTATACCATTGAACTATACATATTGGTGACTTCTTTATATAAAATCAGTATAATCTCTAGTTACTGCAATGGCCTTTCACAGAAAAGGCAAAAACCTTCTAAAAAATGTCTTATCTTGCAGCGTAATCGCCGAGATTACTTGGATGACGATCATGTGAGACTCAACCTCTCAGTCGATAAATTTCCTCTGTAGCATCTGTAACTATATTCATCTGCTAACCAAAACTGTTTCATTTACTTGGCGTGCAGGATGAACTTTGAAGGGGGTTTCAGCATGCATCTATATTCTAAGGAATGCGAGAATCAGACAATTAGATCTTATTATCAAGCATACTAATAGCTTATGTAACAACCTGTGCTCGTGTGTTCAGCAGTTGAGCAGCGTTTATGTTTCAATTATGTTATCTAGGATTACTGAATAAATTATCATCACACCCGGTCCGAATTCCGCACCACTGCAAGGTCTGAAGAGGTCTAATAGTACGCAGCCTTATTCCTACAAAATAGAAAGGCTATTTTTGGTAGACCCACAAGCAAGTATGACATGAAAAAGAAAGTGATGCATGCTAAAAAGAGTATAAAAAAATAAAAACTAAAATAAATAAATAAAATAATATGATATGGTGTTAAGATATGCTAATACCTAGTAAGTTGCAAAGTACGGCTCTTTTATGTCTCGAGTTGTGTTAGGAATCCTTGTTTATTAGCTACGTGAGTATGAACAATCCAAAGATATCAAATGGCCTCGAAGAACCTTTTTCCATAACAAACAGATTGGACAATTAGGTTAGACTTCCTAAGCGGTAGATACGTCGTCAGAGCTTTACAGTAAACAGCTCCCAATAGCTTAAACGACTGTTTTGGTGCACTTTAAATGATATCCTTTACCTATATTCTGGCATGCCAGAATTTTTTATTTCTGGCCAATTCTTAGTAAAGGTCAACTCTATCATATCCTTCTTAATTACTTCCCTCTAGTTCTTGTTTGGCCTTCCTTTTCTCCTCATACAATCACGAAGAGTTATTTTCTTACAGTGTCGCACAGGAACATTAGGGTGCCTCCTGCTTACATACCCAAATCTCCTAAGCCTAGTCTCTTGCAACTTGTCAGCAATACTAGTCACCCGTAGTTTGTCTCTCACCACACTATTCTGGACCTTATCTCTTCTGGTAATGTCAAACATTCACCGGAGTATTCGCATCTCGGCTACCAACAACTTACTTGTATGTCTACATTTGGTAGGCCAATACTCTGTCCCATATAACATGGTTAGCCGAATCATTATTTTATAAAATTTTCCTTTAAGCTTTAATGAAATCTTCTTATCACATAAGACCCCTGATGTGCCTTGCCATTTGACCCATCTAGATTGACATTAATATTACCATCACTCTGAATGATAGACACGAGATATTTAAAACTCGATTTTTATGGTATGACGTCAGTACCAATTGCTACGGCCACCTCATGGACCATCTGGCTTCCCAAAAAGTTACATTCTAAATACTCCATCTTAGTCTTGCTCATTTTAAAATCTTTTGACTCTAATGTTTCTCTCCAACATTATAATTTGAAATTGACCCTCCCTACTCCCTAATCTTATCTACGAGGACAATGTCGTCGGCAAATAATATACACCAAGGTACCTCTCATTGAATATGTTTGGTAAGCTTATCTGTCACTAATGCAAACAAAAAAGGGCTTAAGGCGGAGCCTTGGTATAACCCAATACCAATAGAAAAAGTTTCCGTGTTGTCTCCTATCGTCTGCACGCTCGTCATTGCTCCTTCATACATATCCATAATTACGCGTATATAGGTTATAAGAATTCCCTTTGCCTCTAAACACCTCCACAAGATTTCCTTAGGAAACCCTGTCATATGCCTTCTTCAAATAAATAAAAACCATATGCAAATTTCGTTTTCGTTCCCTGTAGCATTCCATTAGCCTACGGAGGAGATGTATTGCTTCTGTCGTTGACCTACCAGACATAAAGCCAAATTGGTTGGCCGATATAGAAGCTACTCGTCGAACTCTTTTCTTAATCACCTTCTTCCACAACTTCAGGGTGTGACTTAGTAGTTTAATACCTTTATAGTTGTGACAATATTGGATGTCTCCTTTGGCCATATATAATGGAATCAACCTACTCAATCTCCATTCATTCGCCATTTTGGCTGACTCGAGGATCACATTAAAAAGCTGAACTAGCCACTCAATATCGACAACTCCTATTCTCTTCCATGCCTCTATAGGGATCTCATCCGACCCTATTGTCCTTCCGTTTTTCATCTCTTTCAAAACCTTAGGAATTTCTTCCCTTGTGCCTTTCACACCGAGACCAGTTATGAAAATGCTTCGACACGGAAGGGTTACCTAACTCTATGTTGTCGAAGATGCCTTCATTATACAGGTCAAAAAAGTATCTCTGTCATTTACTCTTGATAGCATGGCTCTCCATGAGTACCTGCCCTATTTTATCTCGTATATAACAGACTTGGTTGAAATCCCTCGTCTTACATGCCATATCTCGTGCCAACTTAAAAATTTTTTGTGCTCCCCTGTTAGTATCCAAACTCCTGTACAAAGTCTCGTAAGCTTCACCTTTAGCCACTGAAATTGTCTTCTTTGCCCTCTTCTTTGCCAGTTTGTACCTTACTCTATTAGTTTCCCACTCTGCCTTTGTTGTACTTGCTAATAGAGCTTTGTATGCTCTCTTTTTCGCCTTCATCGTTTCTTGAATCTCTTTCGACTACTACCAAGATTTTATCTGCCCACCCCAAGGCCCTTTTGAAACGACCAGGAGTTTTGTGGCGGTTGCTCTTACCAAGGGAGCTACTCCCTCCCACATTTGATTAGCATCCTTTCTCACGGATCATGTGGATTCGAGTTATAAATTGCTCCACCGTGCCCCCTTTTAGATTCCACCATCTAATTGCTAATAATAATCTTAGCCACCATAATCATATCATTTATCCTTGTGATCTTCACCACTTGATTTATAAGTTCTTTACTCATTTTGCCTTCGTGGACCCCCTTAAGTATCATAGTTTGAATCTCCTTATCTCTTTTGCTTTAGCTCCCGACCACTTAGTCTCCTAAATGCAAGCTATATATATCTTATACTTATCTAAAATCTCTACTAATTCTTAAAATTTCTCCGCAAGGGCCCAATATTTCAAGAGCCTATTCTTTGTCTGTCATCACCTGTTTTTTAGTCTTGCACGCGGAATGCACCAAAAAAGTTTGCTCATGTCCCATCAACAATATTCAAAGCCATCCCTCTTAACTTGCGACGCTCACATATTTCTGCAGGTTCTTCCTAAAAAACCCTTGGGATTCTCAAAGTAAACACGCTCCCAAAGTAACTCCTACTGAAAGGTGATAAAAATCTTGCCCTTCTCAAAGGATTCACCATTATGAGCTTTAAATAAACTTAAGCGACGTGAATGCTATGACAAAATTGATATGAACTTCAGTTTGAGACAGCATCATATTGTATTAGGAATTTAACATAGTTCTGCCAAATGAAATAGCTTTCAGGTATTCCTGTCCACAAAAGTTTGGCCAATATATGTCCGCTACAAGCCATGCGTTCCTATGAATTTAATCATCAATAGAACTTTACAACACACCAGCCACATTTCGGGTCGAGCGTCACAATCCCTATGCTGTTAATGACAAAACTCAATCCTCTCTTGGTACACCTACGCAAGGACATAATTAAGAATAATCATCTTCTTCGCACAGCTGAACTTGGCCCACGCTGACCTACCGCCCCTGGTTGGGAACCTGATTGGCCAGCAACTTGCTCCTCAGGCATGTTCATTGCTTGAGTTATAGCATTCATCACTATGAGTCCAAGGGGGATCAAGTACATCCACTGCAACAAAGCCATTGAGCGTCAATATATATATATAGACATGCATGTCCGTAGGAGCATTTACGTAAATGGTGTTATTCCTCAGGATTAAGATATTCATAATATTTTCAAAGTGAAATTGCAGCATATATATCCCATACTTTCTGAAGTAAGGTTTGAGAAGTAGCATGTATCCATAAATATAGGCAGTTTGTAGAGAACAATTAACTAGTTGAACACGCACATATTTAGCCCAGAATGATCTTTCTGGTGGTTGTACACCTTCAACTTCCCCATTTTCTGCAGCAAGGCTACTCTCGGCAAACAGTGGAGTTCTGCAAGTAGATAGGTAGTCGTTATGAACAAAGATCTCAGGAATAGCACAAATATGTTAAATGGCAAAAGCAAAAGGAAAGGCCTTTAATTGATGCAAGACATTGACTATGGCCTTATTTAAAGGTCTATTGTTTCTTCGCATTAAAAGTCTCCCTTCAGCAGAAGCAAAAACTCTATTCTCTACCCATGAACAAACGGGTTATACAGAAATGGAACATTCAACCACAACCACACCTAAGAGATGCCATTGTATAGTCTTCCAAAGTAAGGAAGAGAGTGTGGGGTAGAGAATTGGCAACATGTAGAGCAAAACATAAGTGACAAATACATTATCTTACCTTACTGCTTGTTCCCCAGTCTTTAGAACTGCATGTGAGTTGAATGACCATTTGGCAGGCTAAATCAAGAGAAAGAAACAAACATATAAGAGCTACCCTACGAACGGGATATAAACTTAATATGTTCCTCATAAAGACCTACTGTGATCAGAAACTTGAAATTTCTGTCATCACAAATGGATAGAAACCCCATGATTCAAGTACTAAGTAAGATGAAACCATATGAGAATATCAAAAACCAAGACAAAAGATTAGCTTACAATTTTCATTTGTCGAGGATAAGGGCAAGCCCCAGGGGCACCATAGTTGACAGCCAATACATTAGCACCATCCTGAAAAGAAAATGAAGACACAAAAACAATGGGAGAATAAACAAAGCCAGAAGACTACGGCTATAAAAGTATCCAAATGTAAATCAAGGACCAATCGCAATCCCATGTTTCCATCAAGCCATTTCAAAATTTTGGAGATCTTAATTTGTAGGTGGGTCATATCCTACAGGAATACCACAGTACAAGGTCGGAACCAATAAGTTGATTTAATAAGACCTCTAAACTGATGAACGGAAAACCTCACCACTGGCACTACCACCACCGCTGCCAGCAATGACCACAAAGATCATGGAAAAGATGCTATACCATCTGAATATTTTATTTCCACGACATGCTACCCCAGTGACCATAAAAATGTTAAAATGAGGAGGTTAATTACATTGAACTCTTCACCTGACATTGCTGAAATCACAAAACTGAACCCTAGAAACACAAAAGCCTCAGCACATGTTGTGAATAACCTTAACAATTAAACTTCAAAGTAAAATAGTCATAGATAACCTACTGTTAAACAGACCTAAAAATTGCAAGAGAACTGATATAATTGAAAGACAAAGCAGAAAAGCATTAGTGACTTAAGTGGAATATTACCATGTTTATAACAAAAAGTTCATCCAAATTCCCGCGTGGAAGACATCTCTGTTGTAGAAGGAAAAGGAAGTTAGTAACATATGGATTCATGGTCAATTAAAATGGTACAAGTTACATATAAGCAGAAGTTATATATAAGAAAAAGTGATATATAAGCATGTATAGATGTAGCATTGCTTTGAATACATAAGCCAACTCAGAAACCCTCTTGATTTCCTTGGCACTAGTATTCAAGTTTAAATTCTAAAGAACCGTTGCTGGATGTCTCCATAAAGTAAGCCTTCAGAGTTCAGACCATAATGACATGGGAAAGAAGGCCAAAAATAAATTGGTATAATGAATATTAGATCAGAAGTTATTCAACCCTAAAAGCACAAGAGCTAAAAATGGTGGCGTATGAATCTACTGGTACATATTATCCATTAATCTGCCTACCTTATAAGCACAAGCAGTGATTAAATCAACACAAGAAGGGCATGTATTCGAAAAAGCTTACAGCTTTGACAGACGAGACAACATAATCCTTCCCAGGAGCGCTCAAAACATTGGATGGCAACCTTATTCTATAGAAGTCATCATCATTCAGTAGCTTCTGCAAAAAGTTAAACAGTCCAGATCTTAGAGGAATGGTTACACGAAGCGTCCCAAAGTAAAACAAAGAACAGTATAAACTGGGGGAGAGAGATGGAAAGGAGCGACTTACTTCAAAATTCTGCTTGTCTAGATCGGTAAAAGCACTTCTTGAAAATCGCAGCTTTGTGAGTGTCTATAGGAAGCAGAGTTCAGTTAGGTATCAGTTCCAGAATCAATGGAGGTAATAGCGAGAAATTTTAATCTTCATTTGTTGGTTTTAATAAAAAAAGAAAGGAACTTTTTAAGAAGCTAAAGATAAGAACCTGGCCACCATGATGCAAAGTCTTGAGGCGAGCAGAGAAAGTACCGGCAGGAACAAAATCAGAGTCACCAAAGGCATGGTCTAGAGAAAATTGGATCTTTGAATCCGAGTCCGAGTGATCCGACGAATACTTAGTCCTTGGGGTCGGAGGCGGAGGAGACGAAGCTTGGTATTGTGAGCGAGTGAGTTTAACGCCTCCCTCAAGTCCAAACTCCTCGTCGTCAACAAGTTCATCGGAATGGAAACCGTACACAAAAAATGAGGAACTTAACAACGCAAACACAAACACCAATAACATCTCCTTCTTCATCATCACCATCTCATAGAGCTAGAATTGATATCACCAATCCACCACCAGGCCGTATCGTCGTCGTCGTCTCTGACTTTTATATTGGATGGTTGAGATTGGGCTCAGGGAAACAGTTGGGCTCAAGGAAACAACTGGGCTTATCCAAGTGAAAGATACGAGGGCATGTATGTAATATGCATACAAATGGAGTCGACTCGGGTTTCTTTCTCGTCTCTCATCTCATCTCATCACCCAAACAGACAAACCCTACAATCGAAGTGATACAGACACAGGCGTAGAGGAGTGTGTGGGTTCTTGAGAGAGAAAGAGAAAGATGGATGCCATGCGGAAACAGCTGGATGTTCTAATGGGAGCGAATCGGAACGGCGACGTCCGCGAGGTAAATCGGAAGTATTACGATCGCGACGTGTGTCGCATGTACTTGGTCGGCCTTTGCCCTCACGACCTCTTCCAATTAACAGTACGACGCCTAACCCTCATTTATTTTCTTATCGATTCCATTCAGTGTCATAATCACTTCTTCTTTTTTGCAGAAAATGGATATGGGACCTTGCCCTAAAGTTCATTCCTTGCACCTAAGAAAAGAGTATGCTTTTCGCAAGCTTTTTGTTCTTTTTTGAACTGATTAGCTGTCTTCGAGTTTTGTATTAATTTAATCGTATCTTAGATACGAAGAAGCAAGGGCAAAGGGTACTGATAACTATGATAGAGAGTTGGAGGATGTTATTGATAGGCTTATTGTTGAGTGTGATAAGAAGATCGCTAGAGCTCTTAAGCGTCTTGAGAATGAGGAGGATGCTAAGGCTGCCATTGCCATTTCTGTCTCTGAGGTCACTCAGGTAATTACTTGTCTCAATTTCTCTTCTACTTTTTTTTGCTGCTTATTCCTGGATACCCATTTCTTACTCGGGCTTGTAATTGTAGACTCCTGAGGTGATTGAACTTTCAAAGCTGATCAAACAAAAGTTGAAAGATGTTGATAAACACGGTAAGTTTCCAACTGACTAGCACTTGTTTGCTCTGTTTTACATGGGAATTTGTACTTGTACAAACCTTGTTGTCTTTGCAGATTATACTGGTTCAATATTAGATGATGTCAATGCCTTTTTTCTTTTTTTCCACTTTTATGTTATCATCCTTTCTGCTTCCTTCTTTGAAGATATACAGATAAATGCAGATGTGCCTGGTTGGAGTCTCATTAATTTGCTTTTGTTTCTTATTTTACACTTTGTGGTCAAGTTGGAAATAAATGCCTGCATTGGTTTATATTGTTTGTAATATGTCTATGGCAGATCTCGAGGGTAAGACTGATTTTAAGATCCAAGCACTTGAAGAAGTTGAAAAGCTTAGAACTGAGAGAGCAGAAAAGCAGGTATGGAATACCTATTTATATAACATGCAAGTGCTGATTTTGTTCGAAATTTCCTTATCCTTGACGTAGAGTATGGTTTTTAAGGCTGTGTAACATATGCCTAACCAAGCTTGTGACAATTGTGGCAGTCTGCACTTCTTTTGGAGGCCTTCAACAAAGATAGAGCATCCTTACCTCAACCCCTGCCAACAGCACCAGGAGTGGCACCTGTGCCTGCTCTTGATGCACGTACCCAGGAAATGATAAATGAGAAGCTGAAGAAAGCAGAGGAACTGGGTAAGTTCACATGCAATCATTTTAATTGCATAGTTAGCCTTTGGTGTTCAACTCTACATCTTCCTTATTTTCAATCTTGGATCATAAAATCTGTAAATTTATGAGTTATAATTTCCTGTTGCTATTCCTTGTCCATTGATTTCTTTATCGTCCTCGCAACACAAAAGTATCATATTTTCACATTTTCTTTCCCATGTTCCTATTTGGTAGGATGCTGTGCATTTTTCTGATGAACTTCTGCGAATTAATTTTTTTTATCTGATAACATGATCGATCATGGACATGTTTTGTACATCATTGCACAGGACATGTTTTGTACGTCATTGCACAGTGCTCCATGTGCTAACAATAGAGTAGGCAGTAGACTGTTCTTAGTCTCATTCTTTTGTATGCACCACCTACTTACACTTTTGTGACACTCTTTGTGGCCCTTTGTGTTGCTCTTATTATTACTTTCATTGTTTAGGTGAGCAAGGAATGGTAGATGAGGCTCAAAAAGCATTAGAAGAAGCTGAAGCACTTAAGAAGGTTTGAATATCTGGGTTCTGGTTGGTTTAGCAGTTGTGCTTTGTTTTTTATATTACACAGTTTCCTTTTCGTCCTTCCTTTTCTTGATATGACTTTGGCTTATTTTTCTTATCATATCTGACTGTGCTCCCGTTTTTTCTAGCTACCTGCCAGACAAGAGCCTCCCGCTGATTCCTCCAAGTATACTGCTGCTGATGTGCGCATTGTGAGTCTTCTCCTACGAGTCATGTTGGTTTTGTCTTTCCTTGTTTAGAGGGATGGATGCATTGAAACCAAAACTAAGATTAGATTATAACCTACCAAGGGCATGCACTATCTTGTAATAACTTGTGGCATGTTGTGCCTGCGGAGTGGAGAATAAACATTTTTCCATAGAATTCTAAGCTGAATTCTTATTTTAGTACTTCATTAATAACTTAAATGAGATATTTATCTGTTAACTTCTAATAGACGAATGCACAGAATCTCAGACCATGAACGTTTTGTTACTTGGTGTCAGTGGAAGTTTTGGATTCCAACTTTTCAGTTATGTACCCAACATTTTCTATCTTTAATAATTATATCTTCCTAATTTTATCCATCTTTTGTATTTCAGACAGATCAAAAGTTACGTGTTTGTGACATCTGCGGAGCATTTTTGAGTGTATACGACAGGTATAATTTTGATCTCTTCATCTATTGTTATATTCCTCTTCAAGATTTTCAGTGGGAATCAAGTGGTATTAGGGTTTCGAGTGGTTCTGCATTTGACCCAACTATTATACCTTGTTACCAGCAGGCTTTTGGGCCCAGTTTTACGAGGATAACTTTTGCAGCTAAAGAATGTGCGTTTTATTTTGTTTTATATACTGTAGATTGTAATATAGTTAGATAGCTATGGTCATTACCATGTTTTTGCATTTTTTTGCTGGAATTTGGTGAAAATTTTGATAATTTGCTGTTTTCAGTGATCGGCGTTTAGCAGATCATTTTGGTGGGAAGCTTCACTTAGGATACATGCAAATTCGGGAGAAACTGGCAGAACTTCAGGTATGATAGTGGTTTGTGATGCTTGGTTTTCTTTGCTTAATTTTTTCTGTGGAAAGTAATAAAATGAATAGAAATGTGTTCAGGGTAGAGTGAATACCAAATTCATGCAAACTCCACTTCGGTTTCCTAATGCCAAGGATGATAGAAGTTCGAAAGTCTCAAATAGTGTCTAAAACTCAAAAAAATATGTGGGCATTAATGACAGAAATGTAATTATTTTATGTCATATTATCAAGATGTCTTTAAGTTGGTATTCTCAATATGTTGGTTCAGGTGCTGGTATAATGTCACATTCATGATTCATCTATAAAGATTCTCAGTTAGTATTCGAGCTGTGAGTTTTTCTTACCTTGGAGTAGAAGCATACTTACTCATTCTTTTGATAATCTGTGAATAACTTAAAAAGTTTTTGTAGAGTATACCGTAAGCATTATGGCCTTAAATAAGGTATCCTGTCCAGTATGATATCTTGTCAAAATTATATGTACTCGTACATATAGTGTATTAAGTTGTCTTAAAAGACTGCTGAGATTCCTATTGCAACTGGATTACAGCATGTTTGTTTTTGAAAATTATAATGATGGTTTATCATTGGCGTGATCTAGCTGTTGGGATTTTCATCTGTCAAAAATGTCTAAGTTGAATAATTGTGGTTGGAGATATCGAAAAATATTGTCAATCAATTTTAGGAGAAGATTGCGAACTTATAATAGATTAGTCCTGCTTTATTACATCTGAGATATTTTTTGTCTGAGCTCTTGGCTTCCTGTATTCATAAGCAACCTTGATGGTTGTATTTTATGGTAAGGGAAAGGTAGGTGGTCAAGTCTGTGATTCTAAGATGTCTTGGAATTGTTTTTATGGTGACTGAATGCCGAGAATTCAATGACATAGTTTTGTGCTCTTCAAGATGGACCCCAATCAATTTGTTGGTTTATGGTTTTTTAAGGATGCCTACTCAAGAATGCCATAATATTTTTATGACCTTTTTGTTAGCATTAGTCAGCTGGAACTTTACTTTGTACCATTTAAAGCATGCTTTTTCAGTAGTTATTTCTGACAATTTGTCAGGAAGAGAGAAACAGGCTTCGAAAAGGTGAACGTCATGATGATCGAAGGTATTATTGTTTGTATGCATGCCTGAAATCTTTCATTTTATGTCTCTGCCATTGTGTGTCACTAAATTAGTGTCGTCCAGATCAAAAGAGCAAAGTAGAGATCGTGAAAGAGAATCCAGTAGAGATCGCTCTCGTGGAGGGAGCCGTGATCGAGGAAGGGATTATGACCATCGGAGCAGAGATCGTGACAGGCACTATGATCGAGATCGAGGATATGATAGAGAACGTATAAGAGATTCAGATCACTCCCGTAGTTATGATTCCAGAAGTCGTAACAGATCTCGCTCTCGGTCCAGGGAACGTTCAAGGGATTATGATCGCCGCAGGTAGCTAATCCATATATCCTTCCTGTTGACAAGTTCTTATACATGTTATTCATAATAGTTATGATTCTGTTTTACCTTCCTTGTAATGGTGATGTATAGCTGTATAGTGATTCTTGATGGCACTTTAATTTGTACTGTTCTGGTGTTTAAATAATTCAATTCAACTATTTGCAGTGAATTCTATACAAAGATCATCTCAATTGAAGTATTGGAGTTTTCATTGTTTTACCATTTGGAAGAATTCGTTACGTTTTAGAATTTTGTTTTTCCTGTTTTATACCCAATCAAAAATAATCTTGAGACTTGAATAATCTGCACTTTGGAGGTCAATAACTTCTTATGTTCATGAATTATGTTTCTAAGATTTCCCTTGCCACATTTCCTTATACCTTTTGCCAACTTTATGAGATACCGGAATAGTTTGATCTTGATAAGTATGCCAATGTTTTCTATGTTTTGCAGGCGCTATGATCGTTACTAGAGTTGTTGCTGTTAAGCTGTCGAGTACGAGAAACCGTGGTCCCTGCTAATATCTGTGAACTTAAGGGAAGGGAAGCGTGGCCCTTCACGTTACTTTGTTTTTCTTTCAGATGACTGAAAGTATCCACTAATATTGTAGGTCTGCATCTGCTTGATAGATTTAGGAGTTTGATGTTTTGAGAGGTATGGTCTTACTATGTTTACATTTTAGCCCTTGCTTGTGATGGAGCCGGTTCGAGTAGATTTGCGTAATTTGCCCAGATTGATCAGATAGTTTCCAACTTAATGATTTTCGGCTCTATTTATACCTGAAATATTCACCTAGTTCATATTTGTCACGATTGATCGAACCTCTTAAATTGCTATTCCGGGTTGTCGGAAGCATCTTTGCAGTACTTGTTAAGCTATAACTAATCCATATTAAGAGAAAAAGAAATTGCGTAAATTAGAAAATTAGATTATATTTGACATGAAAAACAGGGAGTCCTGCTAAGCCTACGCTGAACTAGAGTGGCCTAATGTTGAAGTCAATCAAAGCCCTGAATGATTGGTCAGACCGTTTCTGGCTCGTAGCATATGTTCATTCAACGGCTCCCCAAGGGTGTACGACAGGCGACCGTGGACGGCCTTGATGTCCTGACCTCTACTCTTTACCTTGAACATGAACACTAAGTGCCCTGGAATCCCACAGCTTGGAAAGAGATAGGAGTTATGGCCTGTAACAGTCCCTTGCTTGGCGTTTCAGAAGCCTGAGTTCCGTTGCACAGGAGCTTTTGTATTGTTCACTTGCACGCCATTCATTATACATTGGATGTGTTTATATGCAAAAAGGACACAGAAAAGGTAATCTAATATCACTCCACTATAAACAAAGTAGAAAGTGAGGGGTCAAGACAACCTTTAACAAGATGCTTCAAGACATCATTCCATTTGTAGTGCAACTCATCATAATTAATAGACAGACACACATTACTTACTAGCTTCTGCAATATACAAACTCCAAACCAGTTCTTCCCATTTACAAGAACACAAAAATCCGACACTCCATCTGAAAAGGAACTCGAAACGAACATACATTTGATATAAACTGACGGCAAGCTCGAGTTGACCAAACCAAACATTATGGGAACCCAGTAGTTACCTTCCCATTTCATCTATATCAACGTTTATTACTTCCTGTTTCTTCATTTTCTTGTACCATAATGGTAAACTTCTTAGTGCAGACACAGAAATCAGGCACTCCGACGAAGAAGCATAACATCTACTGATTCAATTCTTCAACCTCGTATTCCAGCAAAAAGTAAAATTATACAATTCCAAAGGCTGATTGACTCTGACATTCTTAATATATCTGCATCTGCATTCTATGAAACTGCCCTCAGGACATCTCCTTGATGATCTTCAAATGCAAGCTTATCAGATTGTTTCTGACAAAACAAAAAAGCTATGTTACAGAAAGTGACAAGGGATCATCTATCCTAGCAGAGTCCTCCTAAAAGATCTTCAGAAGATCATAATAGAAGTGCATAAAAGCTACAGAGAACTAGGTTCATAATCTCAGAAAACAAATTTCGGCATTATCCAGCTACAAGATGGTATGAGAAGATTACGAATTGATAGGTGGAAAAAACCCGAATCGTCTAAGCTGAACTCAACTAATGTATAATCCTAACACAAGAAGGTCCATTGATGATTCTCAGGATTTCAACAGGTCAAAACACATAAGATACCAAGCTAGTCACTGCAAAAAAAATTCATAGCAAACACAAAATCTTCTGAAACTGGAAGGAATCAATTTTCCTTGCAAGAATTCAGAAATCAGAAGTTGATTATGCTCTGGAAACTGAAACAAAAGGACATTCTTTTTCAACACTGTAAAAAGCTGATTAGGTCAAAGAATCAGTCCCAAAAGCTAAACAGGCATTACCAAATCAATTAAAGACGATAACTTGCAAACAATTTTATGTAATTCAAGCCAAACAGGATCAAACCCCCAGTGAAATTGACGATTTCCCATCTACTCACAGAAACACAAAATCTACCAGAACAAATCAAAGCTATACGAAACAAGCCGAGAAACAGAGCAGGAAAAGGGAAAAGAACACAAACCCTAAACATTTCAAGTCCTTGTAAATTGAGGAGCTCAACACCAAGATCAGCAGCGTTACATTCAATAGGGTTCTCAAACAAAGACGAAGAGAATTGCTTATCAGCAACCCCAACATCAAAGTAAATAACTCCAGAGCTAGGAACATCGACTCGTATACCCTTGACGGGCAACCAAATAAACAGCTCCTGTTGCGACATACCCGATAAATTTCCGATCTTGCCCAACGATAAGTGCCCAGAAACGTTGAAGTCGTAATGGAGCAAGTTCTCGAACTTGGCGTTGCAGGGCTGAGTTAGGTTAATGTGGAATTCGCCTGTTGAAGCGTCTAGTGAGTAGTCGGTCACGCCCTTCGGGAGGAGGCCAATCGGGAGGCCGTTGCGTTGCAGGTGGTCGTAGATGGACGGCTCAGATTGGGCGAGAAAGAGAAGGAAGCACAAGGAAAGTGAGAGAAAATAAATCCAGGGACCCATCACCGAATCAGTCAGATCTCGTGACCAGAGAGAGATAGAGAGAGAGAGGTTTTGGGTTCTTAAAGGTTTCGATTGTGTTTAAGGTTGTAGGATCCTAAATACGGGATTTTATATGTGTCAAAAGTTGTCCTAATTAAGTAACGAACTGGTTCTTTAGGGTTAGTTTCGTTAAAAAATCCCGACTTCTGGGAACTAAAAGTCCAACTATTAACCACCACAGAACATCGACTCCCTGTTCTTCCGCAAGTATTGGAGCCATTCTTGAAGCTGTTTAGATCATTATCCAACTCAGACAAGGACTTGCAAGCGAATAGAGTACGACGTAAGACTAGAATTATGGGTTGTTAAAAGATTCAATCTTTCTCAGGTTTTCAAACCATTTTCTGTTTTCTCTGCCCGTCTTCGTATCTGATCAGACTAAGAACAAAGGGTTGGCCTTACCTTAAATGATTGAATATTTATTCAGTTCAGACATTGGTATCAATAATCACACACATCAAGACTCCAGTAATTATGAACGTGTCACAAGTTGTCCTAATTAAGGTAAGGAACTGATTAATACCATTAAAATAATTCCGACTTCTTGGAACCAAAGGGTAACTCCTATCTACTACAGAGCATCAACTTCCTGTTCTTCCGCAAGTATTGGAGCCGATCTTGAAGCTGTTTAGATCATTATCCAACTCAGGCAAGGACATACGCAAGCTAATAGATTAACAGCGTTAGACTAGAATTATGGGCTGTTAAAAGATATAATCATTTTTAAGGTTTTCAAACCATTTTCTGTTTTCTCTGCTCGGTTCCATATCTGATCAGCCTAAGAACAAACAAAGAATTGGTCTTGCCTTCAAAGAATGAATCTTTATTCAGTCCAGACATTGATAACAACAATCACCCACATCACGTTACATAAAGCTACAGGTTTTCGTAACTGAACTTTCCAAAAACAGTCCCCTTGGAGGTCAAGCCATGAAGGTTCAATCACAAACAAAAACCAAATCCAAATCACTAAAAAGAAACTGCAAAGCTAAACTTTGTTTTTATCAAAAACACTAGTTGGCTGGTCATCTTCTACAAGGGAAGGATCTGAACTACAGATCCTGATTGATCAGCCAAACTTTGAATTTGACTACAACGAAAAGCCCATAGAATCATAACCCAAATATTGGATGGGACTAAACTTCTCCCTCCTCCGGCCGCCATTCCAGAATCTTAAGAAATCAAACTCAAGAAGATAGTGCGACGGCGCCGGTAATACAAACTTCAAGTCTCCCTTTTTACGCGTTCCAAACCCAAATACATGACCACGCCACCAGTTAATCATCTTCAAACTTCATCATTCAATACATTTTCATACAACAAGTATATGATTAAACGTGCAGGAATATCCAAGTTTTCTCATTGAATGCCAGCTTCTGCAAAGGATTAGTTACAGGGTAAATGATGTTTTAATCTCATCTAAAGCAGATCCCAAGTTGAATACAGATATATATATATATATATATATATATATATATATATATATTTATAAATATGAAACTCCATCTTGTTTGAT
>JAOSBM010000046.1:25223-40343 GCA_027568955.1 Erythroxylum tenue | reverse complement strand
GGTCGGACTCGGGTATCGCGGCCCCCAGAGTGGGTCGGATACGACAGACGGATTGCGGCCCCAAAGTGGTCGGATCCGGGCATCGCGGGCCCAGAGAGCTCGGATGCTACATATACACACTCACTCACACAACTATGATTATCGAGCTTTTTTCATATATATTTACAAATGTGGCGGCCAAAATTTTTTCTATATATATGTATATCTGTAGCCATTAAATATTTTTCCTATATATACATACATTACTTAAAAAATTTATTCTTATATGTACATACTTGGTCACCAAACTATTTTCCTATAAATTTACATATATACACACACACATATGGCCATGAAATTTTTTCTAATATATATAGATACATGGCAATCAAAATTTTTTTCCCATATATACACATGATCACCAAACATTTTTCCTATATATATGGCCATAAAAATTGTTTCTTTTATATATATATACACACACAGTCTTAACTTTTTTCTTATACATTTACAGACATGAGTGCAATTTTTTTTAAATATATACATGCATAGCCACTAAACGTTTTACCTATATATATACACACATGGCAATCATACTTTTTTTTTACTATATATGTATACATATATAAACATGTGGCAACTAAACATTTTTCAAATTCATATACATATGGACACATAATTTTGTTCCTATTATATATATAGACATATGCTATTAAACATTTTTCCTATATATATATATATATATATGCAAATTACATGATTTTCCATCCATCTTCTCCTAAACTACAGTTAAGAGATATCGACTTCAAAGGTTTATGTAATAGAATGCACCAGCTACTGATCAACCATTTTCTTTCTTTATCGTACATATTCCCCATCCTCACAAGAACATATATACATACACCTTCCTATAACATTCAACAAACCGTGTTTTAAGATCAAGGTTTCCTGTCCGAACAAAACCAACTGAAACGCCCGAAACAACAGAACACAGTTTGTTGAATGTTATACACTCTGAACCAGTTTCTTCAAGCCGTTAGAAGGGATGAATATTCATATATGATGATGGTTACATGGTGGGTTTCGAAAGGTGATAGGCACTTCCCCTGGTATTTCACCTTTATCAGATTCACAAGTTTACTGACTAGGTTTAGTTGTCAAGGTTTTCTGTTGAAAGCTGCACCTCGGGATGTTAAAGGAGACAATATTGATCGGAAGCTGTCTATCAGAAAACGTATGTCCCCAATCTCCGATAGGTTCGTCTTCATCCATTTGCAGTTTTACTTATTTTTTTCAACAAAAACAAAGGAACAAAGTCTTTGAATGCATTTCAGAAACTCAGAAACTATAAGCAAGAAAGATAAGAGATGATGATGTGAAAGATAGAGGTCAAGTTGACTGGTTTTGAGCATTTCACATCTTCTTCTTTTTTCCCCTCTCCATAACAGTGAAGCTTGATTCCATATTTTCCATGTAATATAAATTGCTGCTACAAACTTAGAAACTATGCACCACTACCATCAAATCTAAGTTTGACACTATGTAAAAATGGAGTAGCTCTTTCTTGGCTAAGAAATTTCCAGGTGATGTACTCCTATACATAACTATCATGCATGAAATTCCATACCAAGTCAATGTTTTTTTTTTTCTTATCTCGTGCTTCAAGTAATTGATCTATAACACTATCATTTAGGCCAAGAATTCAAATTTAACTGCTAACAATAATTTTATATTTTCATAACCGTACGTTAATTAATATTTTATACTTATTAGTCGGTCAAGTAAAAGTCTCTTCTCCATATAATATCATATTATAATTGTCCAATTTTCTCATTCCCAGTCTTTGTTTTTTCTAAGAAAACGGTGGAAAATGCAATAATTATCATGTGCTTTGTAGATTTCATGTATACATAATACTTTGTGTCTACATTTAATCTATCATTGTCCAGATTCTACGGAAGCTTTGCGACTTTTGGAAGGAAGGGAGTGACACACTGTCATGCTAATATTATCTATGACATCAAAATTTTGTTGCAACAAGTTTGGTGTGTGAAAATGACTCATTTGCTCCGTGAAAGAAATTCGGTTGCTATCATCTAGCCAAGGGCATTTTCCGTCTATTGACATTCGTGTGTTGGACTTGCCACCAGCTCCTGTTTCTCTTCTGTTGCTGACCGATGCAATTGGCACCCTGTATTTATAGGGTTGAGTTTTTTTTACTGTTTTCTTTTTGTTTATTCTGTACCCAAAAAAAACAACAAAAGCTTCTTGCTTCCTTTGCTTTTGTTTATGTTTATATTCATGTTACTTCCAAGTAGTTCGATTTGTTTCATGTCAAAGGTTGCGGCATAGAACCATATTTCCATCTTGACTAATTGAAGTCAAGATTAAAACTAATCGGTTAAGTAAAGACAATATTAGAAACAAGGGTTATATAATATGATGCCATTTTTGTAATTGTTATATAATTTTTATCCAAAATGACATGATATTAACACTTTAAAGTTTTAATATGATGTCATTTTTTAATTATGAATAAACAAAAACCTAACATCATATAGCAGAAGGAGTTATATAATAACTAAACAATGAAGATAGATCAAATTAAAGGTAAATTCGATGTAATTAACCCTAGAAATAATCAACTAAAAAGGGTTAATTAGTTAATGAAAAAGTTGAAGCCTTTTGTATATAGGCTATGATATTTTATAATATTATATATGTGTTTTTTTTTAGATTCGAGAAAATCTCGTAGGCAGGCCAAGCGGGCACACCTCATCATTGAGGACCCAACTAGTTCTCTACCTACAGGTAAAACCCCGACTGCCCCAGGCTCTTACAAGAGAAGCTAACATGGAATCGAACATGGGACCTAACCGAAGTCAAGCCTCGCTCTCAACCATCGAGCCACACCCCTTAAGGGCATATATGTGTATATATATGAATTTCATTAATTAGATTACCAAGTGAAGCTCATGAGTGGTTAATGTAAGTTTATTTCCATAGCTCTAATTAAGAAAAAGATATAATTAAAGTAGAAAACCTTATGCAAATGTTTCGTGTATATATATAAGTATGGTAGGGTAGAATTTTGGAGTCATGCATCAAGATTTTAACTAAGATATCAACAAGTGAATGCAGATTAGGGTTCTCAAATCAATATTAGGGTTCTCACGTCGGAATTTCTTTTCAACCTTTGACTATATGCTAATATTAAATAATTAATAGCAAAACTCACACTTATATAAAACAAATAATTAAATAATTTAAATTCAAAAAGATCTAATTATATTTTTAAGTTGTTATTAGAATTATATTGGACCTCCAACATATGATAATGGAGTTTGCTATTATTCTGAACTTTCAGTAGCCAAAGAACCAACAATTTGGTTTCTTCTGATAATTTCTAGCCCTAACTCTTACATCTTCTCTAACATTTAGAGCTGAAGCTGCAGATAGCGAACATCCATGGAGGTTCGTGGCAAAAGTGGAAGCCTCCTTCCATGGTGCAACTGTTGGTTTGAGCGAAACTGACTAACAAACTTGGCGATGACTGTTTTCTGAACCCATGAACACAGCTTCTGAACCATATCGTATAGTTCCACCATGGAAACCAAAAGGTAGCATACGTATAGAGCATAACGCATCGATTCAGGAAACAGTATCAGAGCCAACGATACCAACGAGAGGGAACTAGAAAATGTCATGAAGCGGCGACTAATGGAAGCATAAGTCGATGACAATGTCTGCTCAGCAAGAAACGCCAAGCAATAAACGAGTAAACTAACGATAGAAACCATGGCCGTTAAAGGGTGAGTCTCAAAAGGAGTGATGAACTTCCCTTGGTACTTAATCTCGATGAAGTTGAGAAGTACAGGAACAAGAAAGACAAGAATGGCATGACGAGAGCTAGATGACAACGTTTGGTGTCCAAAGTTACATCGTAACATGTTAAAGGTAAAAATACAAGGAAGCTGTCTTCCCGAAAAGAGACATCCAAGTTGTTGGTAAAGAGATGAAACTGTTCTTGAAGCATTTGACATTTTCTAAGATGTTTATATATGTCTGTCACTAAGCATAAGGAAAGTTACCAGTATGTGATGAACAAGTACTACCAACATTAATTGGAAGACAGATTTTGAAGTTTACAAAGTAACAAGTTGAGTGACTTATATAGGACTCTGGAAATTTGTACCCTCCCAAGTTCAGATTCATTTAACAATAACTCTAATTCTGATATAACGTCACAAAACCCTTTATTGGATAAATCTAAGCCCTACATCTTCATGCTTGTACTCTTCAAGGAGGCAAGATTAAGCTCCTGATTGTAAGTGGACGGTGTAGTGTAATGAGTAAGTATAGACCATGAACCAGAGTCTAACAACAAGGGCTTGTTGGTGGGTTGAGTCGGTTGCTTTTGAGCATTTCAAAGACTTGTTTCATATATTCTCCATAACTTTAGAGGACTACATGCATTGATTTGTCAGGAAATAGATATAAAATTACAAACCCCACTTTCTAAAACACTAGCAATTACCCTATCAGATGCTTCAAGGTTTTGGTTTATGACAGAGACACTTACTGGTGAACCAACATTATATATAATATATATATCTTCCATTTCCATAATTTTCTAAGCTCTGGGCTTAATCAGAAACAGAAATAACAAGTTCTGTAGCAATTGTTGATATTTATTTCAGAAAGATGGCTTAACTTTTGACTGAACTTTCTACTGATATGCGAGTGAAGTCAACTTTCTTCATGTCTTGGAACTACTTCACTTAGTTTTAACTTTTCATTATTGCAGATGATTCGTGTATAAGATACTGCAGTTTTCTTGTTTGTTTTTTTGTTATTATTCATATAACTACAAAGCAATCTGAATCCTGAAATGCTTGCTAGCTAGAATAGCACTAAACTTGAAACCCACCTTTCACTGGCTGTTCCATGTAGATTATACAGTCATTTGAAACATTTCTGCAGTAGAATATTGCAGTCAAACAAAAAGGGGAATATTGGTTTCTCAAGTAAGATTACAGAGAATGTATATACGTGGACTTGTTAGTGTACTGTCCACCATGATTGGTCCTTCCAAGCAATGTCAAATTAGGGTAAGATCCTGTGTCTTGCTTTTTCTGATTCTCCACATCTTTGCACCAACCTCATAAAACCTCTCGTGTCTTGCTTTTTCTGATTTCCCACATCTTTGCACCAACCTCATAAAACCTCTTACTTTGCTCTCCTTTTCTCTTACATAAAACCACTTGGATCACTCCTTAAGAACTCATAATAACATAAAAAGTGGTGGGTAAGCACCAAAAAAAGAACCTATTGACCATTTCAAGAGAATGGAATTGGTGATTGGTCTGTCCACTATGTCGTCTTTTAAGAAATCATTTGACATTAACTATCTCTTGTTGGACTTCAATCGGTTGGAAAAACAAGTGTACAAGTGGAACAACTTTTACTGATCCAACCAGAAGCTGTTAGTACATTTGACGCACACACAAAAAAAGAAAAATAATGTCATGGTATTCATCATTCATGTCTTGTAAAAATATTCCAGGCCTGTTACATATGAGATGTACGATATTAGAGCCATGTCAATTTTTAAGAGTATTATGATATTTTATTGTGTCCAATAAATTTAAGTCATTTATTTATGTGAATCCTGCATGAATTCCGTTTGAGTCCCGCAAAATAAATAACTGAAATTTCATGAGACAAAATAAGACAGAGTAATATTGGACAAAGAATCTTGTCTCAATTTTTAGACGATCGAGGATCATCCAGGCCCTGTGCAGATGAAATTGATACTGGAGCTCTTACAATCACATAACCTGTAAAGATGCAACATTATAGACAGGGAGGCTATTTTAGGAGGGATGTTACTCATTGACGGGTGGCGGTAGTGTGCTATTTCTGTACCAAAACTGGTACGGGCTTCTGTACAAAATTAGCGACTTTAAAATGAACACATGCTGAGGAAATCAAATAGAATTGAAATCATCAAAACGTCTCCAACTCCTTTATTTACATAGCAGATATGAGATCACACAAAGCCATAGATAGCCACAACCCAAAAAGAAAGAAAAAATAAAACAAATTATAAAAATAAAGAACTTAATACTACTGTTACTACATCATCATCATCAAGGTAATCCCTGAACAAACTAATAACGGGAGGAGCTAAAGGAAGGGGGGCCACTAGGAGGACTCTCATGCTTTTCTCTACTGTGTTGTTACACTCTTTGCAAGATTGCGAGGTTGGTCTACATTGTAACCCCTTAGAACTGTCAGATGATATGCCAGCAACTGCAAAACCACAATGATATGTTTTGTGTAAATTAAGGTTTATTAATTCTTGGAGTCAAACACACCTGAGAAAATTGACAAAATATGCATTTGTTTACTGGTAATCATTTGGTGAAATGGTTTCAACTTGTGTTTACGGTTATATTTGCACTTAAACCAATAATATACGTGATTCCACATAAATGTGAGCGAAAAGAATACCTGTAATGGAATAATGTTAACTACAGGCTGAAGGCAGTCCTCAACCTGAGGCACTTCAATTATTCTACAGGATCCCCCAGGGCACACAGCTGCAGCATCTCCTTTTGTACACATCACTATTAAGCGGCCTTTACGAGCATGAAGTTGCTGAATGACTGACTGCTGCTTGCTGTCAGCAACAAGAAGAGGTAAGCCTACCTCTCACGAAGCGTATTATACCATTGTTTGGGCAAATAACTAACCTGAAACAGGCGTCACGAGTAGCAATCACAATTATAGGAAGATGTTCGTCAACTAATGCCAAAGGGCCATGCTTCATTTCACCGGCGAGCATTCCCTCACTGTGCATCAATGCTACTTCCTTCACTTTGAGTGCACCCTCCAATGCTGTTGCATAGTTATATCCCCTCCCAAACACAAGAAGCGACTGCTCAGCAATCAAAAGTTTTGCAAGATCCTTCAGTTCTTGGTCAAGCTTCAGCACATCTCTCACTTTACCTAGAAAACCAAAAGGAAATGCGTGAAAAACTACTTCATCAAGTTTTACATAAATGTCAACAATGTACGGAAAACTGATCAAGCAGAGGTACAGACACTTACCTGGCAAATCAAACAGCCCATCTATAATTGCTTCCCTCCTTGGCTGATTAGATATTGTGTCATCTCCAATTGCCAGAGCTAACATGGCCATAACTACTATTTGACTCGTGTATGCCTGCTGAGTATTGGTGTTAGCATTACTCAATTATGACGCTACATAGTATGGGCTAGGAGCAAGTGAACGAAACATTTCACCTTTGTACTTGCTACCCCAATTTCAGCACCAGCATTTATATGCACACCGCAATGTGTATTCCTGGCTATTGCACTTCCAACGGTATTCGTTATGCCAACACATAATGCACCATTTTCCAAGGCATACTCCAAAGCGTGTAATGCATCTGCAGTTTCACCAGATTGACTGACAAAAACCGCTGTATCTTCTCTGTATATAGGTCCTTGCCTATCCAACAGATCACTAGCTATTTCCATAGTGACTGGGACACCTATGTTTTGTAGTGTCATGTAAACCAGAACAATGAGAAACAGAGTGACTATTTAGACCGTGCTGGTTTACTGTCTTTGAAGGAAACAACACTCACCAGAAAGTTCTTCAAGGATAGGTCTTGCAGCTAGGGCAGCATTATAACTAGTACCACAACCAATGAAAACAATCCGCCGGCTTCTCCTAATTGTTTTAAGGTGATCCTTGAGTCCACCCAAAAGAACAGATTTAGCTTTGCAGGAGCCTCCACGTATAAGCCTCCCCCTCATGGTGGTTGTCAGAGACTCTGGTTGTTCGTGAATTTCTTTCTGCATATAGTGCTCATAATGTCCTTTATTGATTTGTTGAACTTCCATTTCAAGAACCGATAATGCCCGTTGCACGGATGCAGGTCTAGCAAGCCCATCCCCAAGTTTTCCTTTTCCATTGTCAAACTTTAGAATTGATACATTTCCATCCTGCAATATTTATGAATGTTATTCCAAAAGAAGTGCTGTGATAATCGATTCTTCAAAATATTAAACTTTTAAATAAGTCACAAACCACTTAAATTGTATCCTGAAGCAGAAATAGAAAAAGAAATGGAGCTATGTTTGTTAAAAATATTTAAATTGTAATGGATGACATCAACAACACAAACTATTGCATGTTACTTTCACGTTGCAAAATTTAGAAGCATGTGTCACAAGAATATGCTGTTAAACAAAAGCCAAAAGCAATACTTTAAAAGATAAAGAGAATAGAAGTACCTAAACAAAAGCCAAAAGCAATACTTTAAAAGATAAAGAGAATAAAAGTACCTTGAGATGAAGTAATTCGCTGTCCTCAATCACCAAAACCTTTTTTGTGTGTTCAACAATAGCATTGGCATCACTGGACAGAAAGAATTCCTTGGGATTACCATTCCTTAATAGGGATTTAGCATCTTGAAAGGCAGATCCATTGTCAACAACTTCATCAAGTTCCTGCAAACACAAGAATGGAATCTTACACATCAAAATCATAAACAAACCAAAGTCAAGGTAAAGATGAACAGAGACAAACATATTAATATATCTGCACAGAATGCAAGACTCTAAATGCAGCAAACAAAAACAATTTGATAGTTACTATGTCTTTAGTAAAATTTTTTATGATAGCAAATTCAACAATTTAAAATATCAATTGGCTAAGAATCACCAAGAAAATGTAAGTTGGTGTAGGAGGGAACAGATTATTTATTACCCAACAGGATAAAGAAGCTATTAAAGTCACACATTCATCATCTACCACTTACCTTTACACCCAAAAGCAACGGACTTCCACATTTACATGCAATCAACTCATTTGGATAGTGACGACTCTTAAATATGAGGGCATATGCTCCTTCAAGATGCCTTATGACTTCAACCACAACTTGACTAAATGTGACAGTCTGGGAACCTGTGAAACAATTTTGAAAATATGGGAACATGTTTTAGTGACACTTCACAACCAAGTATTCAAAGTAGAAGAAGTGTTGAGGCATTGCCATTATATCATTTTCCAAAAATCCGGTACGAAATGAGCGAAAAACCCATGACAAAATTACAACAGTAAGGCCAAAAACTATCCTCAAGTGGTTAAGCAAAAAACTACATAGTCTAGTATTTATTTGAAAGCAGGAAGTTCCAAAATACAACAACATATATGATAATAAATACTTGGAAGTACGTGATAGGCTTTAGGAAACAATAAAACCACCTTCACCTTCACTTGCTTTATCAAAAACATATTTGGCAAGCTTTGGGATTACTTCTGTGTCAGTATCAGATTCAAAGGTGAATCCATGCCGAACTAGTGTTTCCTTTAACACCTGAAGATATTGATGAACAAAAAAAAACTCGTCATAGACCTATAAAGATTTAAATGTTGCCAATTTAAGGGTATCGCCAAATTGCATATAAATTATCCTGACATTAAGTGTTATAGTTATCCACGCTATAGACAAAAGAAAAACTACTTTTCAAAGTCACAGTACTGTCCACAACAGAGCTTCCCAGAAGAGCATCTTAACCAACTACTTATATCATCCAATCTATTTCTTGCTTACAAAGAAAGAGAGTAAACTAATCAAACAACGAAAGTTTAATGCAGTTATACAGGCATAAAGTTTACAGGTGAATCACTCTATACTTTTTGGATGGTAACAAGTATATCTTAATCATGTTTCCTGTTTTCTTTCTGGTAAACCCAGATCATGCATCCACCAAGATTAAAACAAACTGATTTTTCATGCAGTTTACATTAGCATTCAAAGAAAAAAAAATAGAAAGTTAAGATATGTATATAACATGGATAAATAACAGAACTTTGAATTTAGAAACTAAAGCAAACCTCATAATTGGTGATGACCCCATTGTGCACGACCAGAAAATCATTTCCAGGGCCAGATGTTTGAGGGTGGCTGTTCCTTGGAGCTGGCTCGCCATGGGTTGCCCAACGGGTGTGTGCTATTCCAGCATGAAAGGAAAAAGATTCTTCCAGATTCAGATCTATGGCAGCAACATCTGCAAATAATAAGAATCAACAATATATCAGGTTTGACATAAGATTAGATTAAGGACAAACCTCCAAACAGTGCATTAATAACCACAGATGGAACTATTTCAATGGACCTGAATATAACAAGCCTCGTTGATGTAGAAAGTAGCTATATTGTACCAAAAGCATGTCAAGCGTAGTTCACAACGATGACTTGAATGAGTGTAACAATAAATGTTCTATGAAATGATATGTTCCCGTTCCATTGAACACATTTTTCCTTCATGCTTCAACCGAACTAAATTGCTTAGTGCATAACCTTTTCCTTTTATATAGTTCAAAATGGAAAATTTACAACTCACTTCTAGATCAGCTTATGCCACATATATTATTAGCAGGAGGAATGACATACAATATCGATAACATATAGAGATAATAACTATTAAACATCCCAGACAGGCCAGTTAAAAACGAAGTGTTAAATTTAACTTCCGTAAGAAGTCAAAAAGTTAGTAAAAGTTCCAACCCCAGAAGATGAAGGACAAACAACAATATTCAAACAGAAAAAAAATCTTCTCCTCTTATATATCGATACCAAAACAAGAGGAAAAAGGATTGAGACAGAATATGTGGTCCACAAAACATCAAAACATTAACTTAAGGACAAGACAGAGATTTCCCAAGAACAGAATCCTACATGCATGCCAGTTTGGGTTGCTAATATAATATGCAGATTAGCTTTACGAACCAGAAACAAAAAAGCAACAAGAATGATTACGGGACAGCTAAGTTTGGTTGGTCTATCATTTTGTACAGTAAAGCAACTTAAAGTTACGAATTTCCCACCAAGCCTAAACTATATCTAGTTCTTTAACTTGTATGGTAATTGGGCGGAATAAAGATCAGTGCTTTATAGAAATGTCGAAAAAACGAAAAATCAACGATCGGTGACGTCTCCTATCGTTCTACGATACTAGCCTTGTTGCGACAACCGTAGTCAGGGGCCTTACACGGTGCCCCACCCAATAAACAGAATCATTTAATGAGGAAAGAGAAATTTCTCCAAAAAAGAAAAAATCCATGAAAAAAGATTGAAACTTGGGTTCTGGGACTTGGTCAAGAGGAGAAACCCAGATCAGGAAAAGAAGAAAAGAAAAAGGGTTACCATTGTAGACAGATTTGACGAGGGATTCGATGTTGCCAGCCTGACGGAAGACGAGAGGGGTTGGAGAAGCAGAGGAAGATTGGGGGCGATGAGGAGGCAGAGAATCGTCAATGGCGATACCAGCAGAATCATAGCCTCTGTACTCGAGACGACGAAGGCCATTGAAGAGGACTTGAAGGATGTATCTCCTCTCCTTGTTGACGCTGTAATTCAAATACGCAAATATTCCACACATTCTCTAAACACTCACTCTCTGTTCACTTTCCTTTCCCGATTTCTTCACCTGCTGACTCTTTGTTTGTATATATATAGAAAGAGAAGGGAGATAGAGATTAGAGAGAGACTGGAGAACAGAGAAAAGATGAAGAAAGCGGAGGGAGGAGGTGGGCAAATTTGACCGTTGACTTTTAGTAGTTTCTAAAGCAAATTTCTAATGTTTGACGTGGCATCGCCTCATTGGTTATTACACATTAGAAGATGGTCCTTAATTTCCAAATTTATTAATCTCTTATGTAATTAACTCATAACTTATATATTTTAAATAAATTAGCCTTCCTATGTTTTTTTTTAACGAGGTGTTCTAGAAAAGTTTAACGGAAGACACCTTTAAATCATCTATACTCAAATTAATTTCTACTCGAACCAAATAAATTCCTTGCAGGAGGTAAAATTCTGGCCTCAAGTGACTATTCCTCCGTCCTTATTTTAGTCCAACTTCACATGACTATTCTTTTTGGCGGCTGAACTAAGTCTCCATTCGTTGAACCTTCGGTTGCCAACTAAGTTCAAACACACGTAGAACTACGGATCCAACCAGATGTCAGTTACAGACATTTGGGGATAGTTATGTCTTCTTCCTTCCTCTGCTCTCTGTCTGAACTAAACGAATATAAACAAGGAACTTCCTTCAAGGAACACTCTGTTGAGTTAGTTACATTCGGTTCCCAGATGCTTGGAACTGCATTTACATTCACTTCCCCTGTAACAGGAAATAGGAAGCAGAAGTACAACATAGCAGGTTCGTTTCTTTACCAAAAGTAGAAATGATAAGATACATTTGAACCCTAAACTTTCCAAGAAAACTGCTCAAATTGATAGATACATCATAGATTTCAGGTTTAAGATGGATATTATGAAGCAGAAGTTGTTCCTTTTTATGTCACTAATACTTTACAGGGTACAGACAGACAGACACACAGGACTCAGTTGCATCTAACAGTTTCAATGGCAGCAACTAAATCGTCAAACTTGGCGCCGGTCACTTCTTTAACGATCTTGTTATCTTTGAGAATCTTGAACGTAGGTACCACCCGTATCCCGAGCTCCTTTGCCAATGGCTGCCACCATTTAAAGATAGATACTCCATTATTTCTGATATCTATAGAAAGAGAGACAGAGAAAGGTAATAGGGTGTTGAAACACGGTACTAAGCCCACCTTGTTATCTTGGTTGCAATCGAGCTTTAGAAAGACGACATCATCATACTTCTTTGATAAGTCCTGAAACTTTGGAGCTATTATCTTACAAGGGCCACACCTGAGAAGCAATTCAAGAAAGAAACCCTAAGTAAGAATCTATATTGGCATGGAAAAGAGCAACCTCTAAAGGAATCATCAATGATTCTCTACCAGTTGGTCTTATCACGTGCCGTTAAAATTCCGAAACACAACAACGAACAATCATCCTAGTTCCCACAAAGTTATGCTACTCAATTTCCTACCTGAATTTTAATAATCATTCATAAAATTTGATAACCAAATATAATTAACAGCTTATCAAGTACTTCACCTCTTTTGATGATAACAACAAACAAAGAAGAATCTCAGATTTAAAAGCAAGTAACATAGGATGAATCAAATCTCTGGAAAACCTTCCAATGTTAGTCATTCTTCTATTGAAGTCTTAAATCCAATGTTAGTCTTTCTTCCTCAATGACATGAATCCTTCAACTATACCACCAGAACCAATTAAGGTAACCGGTATGGATACCAGGTACCAGCATTCGCCAAAAGCGCTCGCAACTTCAATGTAATCTAATTTAAAACCTTGGAAGCAATACCAAGTGCATCCATTGTCTATTATGCTGAAGTGCAACTTTCACATTGACATGAGTCCTGCAACTATACCACCTACTATACCATGAAAACAAATCAAGGTCACCCATACGACCTGTACCGGAACCTGGATTTGTTGCAATCGCTCACAACTGCAGTATAATCTAATTTAAAACCATGGAAGCAATACCAAGAGCATTCCCTTGGAAGTGGCAAAAAAAGAACCAAAAAAGTAAAAACATAGTTGAGTTCATATTCAATGACATCGATGAGGAACTGATGAGAAATGACCCAACTTGAACTTCATTCATTTTCTATCCAAACCCTAATCCAAAAAAGACTTCAACTTTCAAAATCATATAAAAAACAACGATACAGGGATTAACATATATCTATTTCTGAGATTCCAAATCATGTACTTGTTATCTAGTACAAGAGTGAACAAAAGTAAAGAGAACGATCCATACCATTGAGTGTACATGTCGAGGACGACGGTCTTATCACCGGCGGCGTTGACAATGGGCCAGAAGGTGTCTTTAGTGACCTCGGTGACCTGTCCCACAGTAGCAGTAGGACCTACAGTGTCCAAGCTCGATTTCACGGTAAAGATTGAACCTTTCCTCTTCGTCATATTGACACTACCAAATCTGGATGAAACAGAAGAAGCAACCAAGCTTCTTGAAGAGGGCACCATCTGGCGGTTAGGGGAACAAGGGAAAGAGGGTGAGGAACGAACGGACGGCGGAGAGATAGAGAAGTGAATCAAAGCCATGTCTAAGAAGCAACTGAGAGGTAGAAGAATGGAATCAAATCAAAAGTCTGAGACTTTAGTGCAAATTGGAGAGGAGTAACTGTACTGGTGGTGGTGGAGATCTCGATGACTCTCCAGGGAAGAGCCTGACCAAGTGAAAGAAAAAAAGAGCGATCTTTTGAAGTTCGTTAAGGCAAATGACGGAACTGGCCTTATCACATTGGAGACAGTTAAGAGAATATCTCAGCTGGAATTGAGAATATGTTGGGGCAATTTGGTCATCCTGAGCAAGATGCAGACAGAGGAATGAGAGGCTGGAGATGAATTAAAGTAGCACCAGGATTGGGATTTTATTGCCTATGGTGTGATCTACTTCTAATAATGGCCGGCCCAAACCCAAACCCAAAACTTTTAGATTCGGTCCGAGTCCGGTCTGAATTACGATGAAACTCAATTTTCATATATTTTCAAATTTTTTGTTTTAAACCTAATCCCTTTAATTCAAATATAAAATTAGTTTAAACTTAATTTTGAATCAATTCAAAAAATTTTGATTTTTTTATTAATTAAAGATTAAATTAAATTCAAGTTATATGTAATATTTAATAATAAGGTGCGATAAATTTATACTTGAATGTTTTAAAGTTTGAGTTTAATTATTTAAAAAATTTTGATTTTAAACTTAAACTCAATTAGTTCAGAAAGTTTAAGCTCGATCCTGAAATTTTATAAAGTGAATAGCCTTGTACACCGAATATGTTAACTTGATTGAGTTAAAAGGATGGTAGTTATTACAAAGGTCACCGTGGAGTCTCGAACTTTCACCCAAAGTTTCTCGCTCACATCCTTTGCACGGCAATCCCACTTAGATTCGTCAAAGTAAGACTTAGGGGGCGTTTAGTTTGAGGGTTTAGGAATGAAGGAATGGAATGATTGTAAAAAATAATGTTTGCTTTGGGGTTTTCAATTCCAAGGGAATGGATTGATTCCATTAAATTTGAGAATCCACTAAACCCTCCAAAGGGGGTGGGTATCAAGTTTTTATTTCAATCTAGTGGTTACTATTTATACCCCTCCCCCACATAAGCAATTTTTATTCTTAATTATA
>JAOSBM010000046.1:0-17983 GCA_027568955.1 Erythroxylum tenue | reverse complement strand
ATTCCATGTTTGTTCTGTTGCAGACTTGGTGCTTTCGAACAAGCTTGTTATGTATGACATCGAAAATCAAGCCATTGGTTGGACAGAATATAATTGTGAGTATCATAAAATGCCTTGTTTTCTGTGATGTTAGAACTGTCTCTCTTCCCATGAAGTGAAGTCAAAAAATGTACATGGATGGCTTGACATTTCAATGAAAATTAAGGTTGGTGGTTCCAAAAGGAATTTAATCAAAAATATAGGTAGCTGGAACCATTAGTAAAGGTTCTTTAAGATCTTGTAGAATGGAATTAACACAGGTGGCATTTTCACAATCGTCTTGCTTTTGAGGTTCAATTAAGGAGCACGTTAGTTTTCTCTAATTCTATGTTATGGATTGTTTAGGCTCTTCAAGTATCAAAGTGAAGGATGAAACCACCGGGTCGGTGTACTCAGTAGGCAGTCACAATATTTCTCCGGCCTCCTGCCTAATGAGCGGGAAAGGTGTAACAGTTCTGTTATTACTGTTGGCAATGTTTCACAGATTTATGTGAAAGTGCTGCAACCAGGACAGTAGCATTCTTTCATGGTTTTTGCACAATAATTTGATCAGAATGTGTTCTTGATATAGTTCATTCTTGAATTCCACGTCCATTATGAATTTTTCTTTGCGATGTACAGAGTTGTTACCCTTTTTTTTTCGTTTTCCAATGAATAGAAGCTTATGCTTTTAAAGGTTTGAATGTCTGAATCATGATTTGTAGTTCTTTTTGCCTGAAGTAAATAAGAAGATGAAGCATCCGAAAGAAGTTGTACCTCTGATTAGAACTTGAACAACAAACTGGATTGGCATTACAAGTGAAGATCTTTTCATACGTTTACAGTCTAGTATTCATCAGTATCTCCCTCACTATACGGACATTTCATTGTTAATATGAAATGATGCTTTACAAGGTTGTCCAGTGGTATGTTTCACAAGGTTGTCCTCAGGAACTGTACAACAAAATAGAGGACCGCCAAAAACAGAGCAATTTGGTAGGTATCTCTCTGGAAACCATCGTCCCTTTGGAAGAACTGTGTTCAAACAAATGTTGTCAACGTGTTTATGAAGAAGACAAACACTCCAACCAATCTTTTTACATGTCAAAACATCACTAGAACTCACCTTTGTTGGATCACCTGAAGGGTCAGGGTAGATCTCCAAGTTCTCCTTTTCAGTTGACATTCGCCTGCTCAAGTTATTGATAAAATCATTCAAATCTTTTCCAGACTCAACCGTAGAATACAGCCGGCGAGATGTCCAGAAAAATGCCTGCCCAATAGCCGACGAACCTGATAAATCCCATATCTCCTCATGCTCAATCACTTGCCCACTAATCTGATTCAATGTGAACTTGGAATTCACTTTAATGATCAAATCTCCTCCTATACTGCCAATGAAAGATTTGGGTTTCCCTTTCAATGTCCACTTGATGCTCAGGACGCTTGTGGATAACATAACCATTTCTTGCACAGTCTATGACCAAAAAACAGAGGAACTAGTTGCAGAAGCTTCTTCAAACTGAAGTGGTGAATCTGTAAAGGCAAAACGACTAAAAAGATGTAAGAATCAGAATCATTACCACATAAGGGTCGTCTAGTGCTCCAGTTGCCCACGATTGTCTCTTGTATTTCGCACGACCAGTGAAGCTCCTGAGAGGATCCTGCAATTACTTAGAAAGTACAAGTTCCTGTTCACTAACTATAAGTTACAGCAACAATCATGTCCTCTTGTCCCTCTTCTAATTCCTGTGACTACTTCAAATCTAGTTCCAAAGCATAGTAGCTCAGAATCTGGAGAAAAAGAAACGAGTACCTTGTATCTGACGGAAACTGCGTAAGTTCCCAGAGCACGATTGCCTTCACGGAGTTCCAGGATATCACGAGCAAGTTGTCTGGCAGTAGATTCTACGAGAGGACTACTAATGCACTCGAACTCATCACAAAGCTCGCCAAAGTCCATCCCATCAACAATCTTATCAGCCTCTGTCCTTTCAGAGATTGGTTCAGAAGACACTTCAGTCCTATTGGATTCATTGGCTACTGCAAGACGTCAACACCAAAAGATTAAGCTTTTGTTTTTCTGTTAGCTAAAACGAAGAAGATGATGATGATGATTGGTTTTGCTAAGGAAAGAAAGGAGGATTCGCATTTAGTAACCTCGGAGTACAAAAGGAGTGGAGTGGTTATGAGAGGAGAAGAAAGGCCTGGCGGCCGGAAAACATGTTCTGCGTCGGTGAATGCCAGCTGTGGTGGAGAGAGAGGTGGCAGCAAGAACAGAGTACACAGAGGTGCTCATCTCTTCCCATTCTGTTAGCTAAAGCGTGTGGTGTTGGATAGAACTAGTTTAGAGCCTTTGGTTCTATTTTTGCGTCACACAAGATTTTCTTGTGATTTTGTTTGCTTTGTTTTGTGGTTGGTGGATAAGGTGCTGCGATGACTTGGAAGCTGTTTAGCCACTGGTTGCCTGGCTTGTGAACTAAAAGCATCCGAATTGATTACTGGACTATCACATGCACCCGATAATTTATTCAATACATAGCCCAAAGATAATGCTTAAAACTTAATCCTAACTCTGGAGGTATGCACGAGAAATCGAAACATCATCTGCAAAAAACAATTCAAGCATTCAAAAAAGATGAATTTTGGAATAAAGAAGCTATCTTTCTTTCAATGGAAAGCAAATGAGCAGGCCCCATGATATGATTTTCATGGGAAGTCTTCCCATCAATCATTTTCCACTCATTATGTGGCATTCGGTGTCTTGCATTTCCATATTGCCTTTAAAGCGTACTTTTCTCTTCTGAAATAGAGAATATAAAAAATATGGACACATTGCAGAATTTTCCAAGGACAGGTTTAAGTTTCTCCACGTTAGCAAACAGATATGTGCAAATAAGCTTCTGTGTTATGGTCCTGCAACTGCTCCGCTTTTAATTCTGTCTTATTAGACCCTCCAAAAGCTGCATTGATCACTTACCTTCATCCTCACTACTCAGGGCGAGTTTCAGACATCCAGTTTAAGCATAATTCTGATCTTTCCAGTTCTTGTTTCGTGGGGTTTAACCGGACCATGGCACGGAATTGAACATTAGAAATCATATTGGTATTTGGTGTTCTGTCAGATTCTTAAAGTTTGAAGGTACCTGACCATAGACAAGAAAAATCTTTTCCACTACTTTGCTGTTCCATTCATGTTCGTAACTTGACCATATTAAAGAATGATCAATACATTAATGACAGAATTAATGGCATCTTGATATTTGTCTTATCATGTCGGTTGTATGTGGAAGTGCTAGACTAATGATGTCCCTCCGGTAGGTGGCTCAGCTCATCACCTGCAAAAAGGGTAGATTACATTCTGGTTCTTCAAATCATATATTTTACAGTGTTCATACTGCAGGGGATAGATCCACGTGTAGGATCCTAATTATCCGAATTTGTACTTGGAATGAATCGTTGCAGGCCAATGCTGATTTTATCATTGGAGTTTCTTTGTCAGGAAAAAATTCCCTGACATTATTTGCAGGTCTGGGAAGACAAACTATCAGTAGCCAGAGGGATCTCAGTCCAGAAACATAGACTCCTGCAAAATTAGAAAACAAAATAACCCCACAAGTCAGGAGTCCACAAGGTTAAGAAAGCATCAACTAGCATATGGATACACGGATGAATTTTGGTTCACATGTTCAGGAAAACTGACATCTAACTAACTAGTTTGTAATTGATGATTAAAATCTAGATAGAGACAGGTCAAAATTTGGAAAATTTTTGTGTGGATATGCCTGACTTCCTCCTATCTCTACATGATAATGCTTTCATAAATTTGACCAACCCAAATCAATCAGCTCTTGCCTTCATTGATTAGCCAACTTGTTCACCCAATTTCTGTTTGCTTATCTTTTGTTGTTAAATGCATGAAAGAACAATTTGTTTTCTAATCACCATTGTTTCAGTCAAATGGAATCTTTTCTGTCTTCAGTCAAAAATTAGAAAAATCCAAACGTTTTCGTATGAGTAATAAGACAATGAAGTCACAATCCTGGTAGGAAGTAGTAGGAGAGACCTTTCTTCTATATTCTGATGGTCAAAGGAAAGTTAGTCTTTTTTCATGATAAGCTAATATCTTAGGTGCATCTAGTTAGGAAATTAGCATTAGCAACCCTTAAAAGAATATTCAATAATAACTGGTTAATTACGTGTTTCAAACCCGAACCAATAATTAAAAATCAAATGACAGGCTCAAATATTGCATATGTACAGATTACAGACTAATCTGGCATCTGATAAATGATATTCATCACAATGTGTTACTTAGTCCATTAAAGGTGGTCAGTGGACAGACCATAATGACCCACATACTTGGATAAATCCCTCCACTTTGAACCAACTTCGTCCACTTTTAGTAGATATTAACATTAGTTGAGGATAGGTCAATGATGATTATAACCATCAAATTTCATTAAAAGAATATTCAAGAACGAGCACATGCTTCCATGGATAATGGGATGGGGACAGGGACAAGGACACTACTGCGCAAATATGCAGGCTTAATTTTACCAAGTTCCACTCTTTACTCGTCAAAGTTCTACCCTTTTTAATCACTTGGTGATGAATGATTAAGTCTGTTGTCCTTTTATCAGAATTCATTTGTCGCTAATCCCATGTTCTTTTGTGGTTTGATCTGTATAAAAGAAGCCTCCTTGCAATAATTCTGTTGAAGGAACACATACATTCATACGAGTGCGACCATGTCTAAGTTTCTGATCATGTTTTGGATTACACTACTTTGCATGTTTCTTAGTTTCAGTGAAGCAGCTCCTGGAGCTTCACTCATCACGAACTTACCAGGCTTTAATGGCTCTTTTCCATCAAAACACTACTCTGGGTAAGTTTGTTTCTTCAAGCTTTCGTGTTCTAGCTCGAATTCCCAAGGTTAATGATCATCATCATCATCATATGGTTATGAGTTGTAGATATGTGAGCTTCGACGAGAAGAATCTTTTCTACTACTTTGTTGTATCAGAGAGGAATCCAACAAAAGATCCTGTTGTGTTGTGGCTGAATGGTGGACCTGGCTGTTCTAGTTTTGATGGATTCGTATATGAACACGGTAAACCAACAAAACAGGAGTACTTTTGATTCATCTTCTTGATATCTTCGAAACCTTGGAATTTTATTGATGATTTAGTCTGATATATACATTCAGGACCATTCAATTTTCAAGAACAGGCAAAAGGAAGCCTATCCACATTGCAGATCAATCCATATAGCTGGTCCAAGGTCGAACAAGTCCTGCTCACTTCCTCAGATTCCAAGCTTTGTTCTTTATCTTTCTGTTCTGACGTGAATCATTAGTCTGAATTGATTAGTATACACTGTCTTCTACTCATGTTCTTTGATCAACTGAAAAGGTTTCAAACATTATCTATCTGGACTCTCCTTGTGGGGTTGGTAATTCCTACTCCAAAAACCAGAGCAAGTACAAAACTGATGACCTTCAAACTGCTTCTGATACACATAGTTTCCTTCTTAAGGTAATTAGTTTCAAGTAATTATTGAACACCTGATGAAGTGATGATGAAAGCTCAAATTATATAAACAACTCTTTTTTTCCCCCCCGACCCAGTGGTTTGAACTCTACCCAGAATTCCTGAGCAATCCATTCTACATATCTGGGGAATCATATGCTGGAATTTACGTTCCTACTCTTGCTTCTGAAGTGGTAAAAGGTATCGACTGAGCTCTAATACGTTAAGAAACTAACAAGGATGTATCTCTAATTTTATCTTATCTTACAGGAATTAATTCAGGCCAAAACCCTCTTATTAACTTCAAGGTATGTGAAAAACTTCTCCAGAATATGGATTACCTGAAACTATCCTGTACTAACTAATCTCCTGCATAATTCCTGAAGGGTTACATGGTGGGAAATGGGGTTACAGGCAGTGAATATGGAGGAATAAATGCTCTCATTCCCTTTGCACATGGGATGGCCCTTATTTCCAATGACATTTATGAGGTGGGAAGAACTTTCTGTTATGTACACAGATTTTACGGCTTCAAGCTGTTCTTCAGGATTTGTTTAACATATCTGCAGGAAGTTTTGTCTACGTGTAAAGGAAACTACTCTGTAACCAGTAAAGACTGTGATAAGAGCCTTGATAAAGTTGACAGAGTAAGATGCTGAAGATTTCTGTATTTCTCTCCTTATATTCTCATAATTACCTTCAAAATTCGTGAAATTTCATCAACAGTCTCTAGATGGATTAAACGTGTACAACATCCTGGAGTCCTGCTACCATGATCCATCATCCAAAAATGGTCTAGGAAACACAAGCTTGCCACTCAGCTTCCAAGAACTTGGGAAGACACAGAGGCCTCTCAAGGTTAGGAAGAGGATGTTTGGTCGGGCATGGCCACTTTGGAGGCTTGAAAGAAATGGAACTCTCCCTTCATGGCCTAAACTAGCATTGGCTGGCAAAGTACCCTGCGTTGTGAGTACACTAATCGAAGATTTTCCATTGGTTAACTGATAAATTTGTCTCTGCAGAATTTAACCAATCAAGCAAGGTTAATCAGTTTTTTCCATTAACAGAATGATGCAATTGCATCCTCGTGGTTGAATGATGATAATGTTAGAAAAGCAATTCATGCAGCTCCTGTAAGATTATTAAACTTCCTTTCAAACTTCTTGTGTTTATTATATCGAATCCAAGAATCATCATTTTGACTGTTTCTGCATAACAACAGAAATCCATAGCTGGTCCTTGGGACTTATGCTCAGACAGAATAGATTATGGCTATGGAGCTGGAAATGTTCTTCCTTACCACAGAAACCTTACTACAAACGGATATCGAGCACTTATTTACAGGTAATTATTAGGGGAAAAGAACAAGAAGATTGAATCCATTTTAAGAATCTTTCCTTGTTCTTATCTGATACCATCATGCATTACTTGCTGCAGTGGAGACCATGATATGTGTGTGCCATACACTGGTTCAGAAGCTTGGACTAAGTCACTTGGGTACAAGGTATCAGATGAATGGAGGCCATGGTTTTCTGCAGATGATATTGCAGGGTAAAGTTTCCACTTCCTGAAAATTCCGTACTACTTAAATAACGGACTGACTGGATGTCCGACAGTTAGTGGCCTTATTACCAGCCAGAAAGCTTTTTCCTTTAAGGGACCCATTAGATGACAGCAGCAACTCTTAACGCAGTTCCCTTTTTCTTCTGTCATAGGTACTTGCAAGGATATGACAATAACCTTACTTTTCTAACCATCAAGGTTTGAACTTTGAAGTTTGAACTAAAACCTTCACGCTTAATACAATCTTGTCTGAAATTCAGGGTTTTGCATAACTAGAGCTAGGTAAAGAAAAGAAAGAAACAATTTTTATGGATGCAGGGTGCAGGGCACACAGTACCTGAATACAAGCCAAGGGAATCACTGGATTTCTACAGCCGATGGTTGGAAGGAAAGTCAATATGATAGTTACATGGAGAGCCTCAAATTTTCTACACGAAGAATAAACCATTTCATCATTTAGTGGATGCAATTGAAAGAAGCTCACTGTGTTAATGGAGGTCCATTATATAGATTCAGATACTGTTATAACTTTATAACCATAGAACTTGAAGCATGGCAGTCAATTTTATTTTTCAGACTTAAAATTTTCCTCTGTTGAATCACTGTAAAATAATTGTTTTAGAAATATGATGTCTTCTGATAGAACTAGCAGACCAGCCTCCAAATCTTAATTCTCACTTTTCTTACATAAAAATTATCATATTTACCAAGTTGAGTATAAGCTGCTTTTTATACTCCAATCCAGAACCACAAGAGAACAGAAAAAGGAATTGTATGAAGAAGCAATGTAACTGAGCTGATGCGTTATGACTAATTCGGAGCTTGCTCACTCGCTCGCCCCATACAAGCAAAGAGAAAAGAATGAGGAAAAAGTCTTATAAATGCATGAACTGCACAGAGGGAAGAACACACATTCAGGAACTGCAATATGTCCATAAAGAATCATGTGATTGTCTGATTGAACAATGGCTACACGGTCACAACATTATTATCAACATGGACAAAGAAACAAATGATCACACATGGGAATATAGAGCAAAAAGAGAACATACAGACCCAAGAGTTGGAGCTTACAAAAATTCCCAATTCTACCTACAATGGAGATAAAAAGGGAGAAAGAGAGGACAGCTTCCCAGGCACAACATATTAGCCGGGACCACCTCTCCGGTCCACATTAAACATTCAATGGGCCCTACAAATCTTTTCCCCTTCTGCAGAAAAAATAACCTTACAGAAACAAGGAATAATAATCATAAAACAAAAAGATTACCAGTTAATTAAGAAAATCAAAAGGCTACCAAAACCTTCCTCCTCCTTTCCTTCATCTCCGATTCTTTGCTGCTCCAGCAGCCTTCCTATCATCCTTCCCCGGCACAAACCTTGGCAGATTCAACAGCGTGTTTACGCGAGAAACACCTTCAAGAGCAGACCATTCCACTCCTGATTCTGCTAACAGCTCATCCTTCTCTGAGGATTCTTCTTCAGCATTTCCTTCTGAGAGGGGTTCTTTCCCAAAAGGCACCGTACAAGTATGGCTATGATTGGTTGGTGTGCATGTATCAGCTAGGTCCACTGAAGTAAGCTGCTGCTCTTTAGACTTGGCAATAGAAGCATTATATATATTATTGGAATCAAGAAAGAGGCAAACTACTGCACAATCATCAACTTTGGAGGTTGGATACTTGTACTTCCATGCTCGAACTGCTGATTCAACCAACGTTTTAGCAGCATAGGAACGCGCTGGGGCTGATGCCACTATATCTACCACGTCTTTGTTTGAGAGCACATCCCAAATCTGTTAGAGTCATATTAGATCCTTAACAGTTTTGAATGGTTTCAGTAAAAAGCACTCGTAAGTTAAATCTAACTAGCTCTTACCCCATCCGTAGCCAAGACTATAAATTCATCCTTCTCAGTCAAGTGCCGAAATGATACATCAGGCACAGAAATAAGACCAAAATCCTTGAGGCAGAAATCTCCAAAAGCCCGGGCCATGGCAAGACCAGGTGAGTCATTGTTTGGCAGCCACACTCTTGCCACCTCAGGTTCATCTTGAAGTGCAAAAACACGCCCTTTACACTTCCGGATTCTTTCCGCTTCCGCTTTACAAGAAAATATATAAAGCAAATTAAGTGTATATACGAAGAACAACTAAAAGAAAGAATTCATACAACAATCAACTAAATCTGATAAAAGGTTGCTGACACAAGAAACGTAGATTAATTGTAGAATCAAGCATAATCTAAATACAAAAAGTATGTAAATAACAGAAGGTCACCATCCATGGATAGATGAACTTCACATTTAGAGCTCCAAACATTTTCCTAATATGCATCGTGTTTTTAATCAAATAGTGAGACTCAATGGGGCAACTAATATGTATAAGGGAAGAAAAGTAGCCAGCTACCTGGAAGGTTTGGCTTCAGATCCACGGTTAACTGTACTGCAACAAGAGAATCATCATCGTCCCTTGTACCGAGTATAGCTCTGGAGTCCCCAACATTTCCAACGACAAGATATTGGCCCTATACAATAAACTGTGGCATTAGGATCAAGGCAGGTATATCACAAGATTTTGACAAAACAGCGTATGAAAACATGTTATATGTGTACGGACACCTGCTTGATCACAGTAACTGCTGTTGTCCCACTGCAAAAGCAATCGATACTTCTATGCATTCTCAGTTCCCTGTCCATGACTTTGAAAGCCTTAAGAAATGAATCATTCAATTTCTGGAAAATCTCCGGGTGCTTTTCGGTTTCATCATGATCTACAGATGGCCTGGATTCTTCATCAGCAGATATAAAAGCAGTGTCCTCAGAATTCATGCTTCCTGTGGTATTAAGGCTGATCTCTCTAAGAACATCCTCACTCATTGCAGTAACTTCCCACTGAGCACTCAGTTTCAGGGGAAGAGAATCTCTCACTTTTTTGGCAACCATATGACCATAAGGACCATGACCATCAAAAACACCACAAAAGATCATATCTGTCCTTGAGCTGAAATTCTGGAAATTCACACTTCCATGAAGTCAGATATATATGGTGCAAATTTATAAATTTTCTCACGCTTGAAGAATTGAAATCCTATTACATAATTCAAGTTTATTAATTATTGGTCCAGAATACCCAGGAGACAATATTGCTTGTTGACAAAGGTAGTGAATAGAAACAGCAGATTAATATAAATATTTTAAGCTCCAAATCCAATAGTTGACATAGTCAAACTATATGTAAATAATTGAAAGACAAAAAGGAGAGACTAACCTCCCAAACAATCATCGCATCTTGGTTGGTTCCTTTCTTGCCTTGTTGAGTAAACAGTGAAGCAACATCGCTGGAGCCATTTAGAAACAATCTACCCGGAATTCGATGCAGTGGTTCATCCCTTCTGTATTCAAATGAAGAATTCCGGGACCCAAGTTTCTTCTTGGAGTTCTTCCTCTTCTTGACACCAAAGCCAGGAGAGGAAGGCGAACCAGGCCGAGGGCTCCTGCTTTCTGCAGACAAGCAGGACCCCATTCTTAGGGCCCTGATAATATTCAATATGCAATCCAGACCAGCCACACAATTGCACCCACTACTATTTTCTGGCGACGAATCCGTCAGAACTGATTGGCTTTGATCCCCTAAAATTTTATGCAATTCACAAACAATACTAACCTTAGTCAGCCAAGTTCACTCTCCAATCAATCAAGCAATAATCTTGAGCAAATATCAACAAATTCTTAAAGGAAATTGCAAAGTACCCGTCGGAAAGATCTTCCCTTCAGCCCCACCTTGAGCTTCCAACTCCTGATTTCCGAAAAAATCCGATGATGATGCCAGAAGTAGAATTTGCAAGAGCTCCCTGCTGAAAAGTTACTTTCTCCTTAATTTTTAAATGACCTTTTCTGGCGTTGAAGTTGAAGCAACAAATAGAATGGATAAGATTCTTCACTCCTTTCTTGTCATTTTATATTCATAAATAAAGTTGTAAACAGAAAGGTTATGCGTATCATAAAGAGATAGATCTACGAAACAAAGATCTATCGACACGGAAAGTACTTTCCCAACTTTATCGTGCAATAACTCCACCAGAAAAGAGAGCCCTTTTCAATACCCAACATCCAAAGTCACTCGACAACAATCTTTAACTCACCAAACCCAATACCCAAAAGTGTAACCAACATAAGTTCCAATCTTTAAGCTCCCACAGTACCCAAAGCAACAGTGTTTGATCAGATCAAGCCTCGGTAGATCGAGATTGAATAAAACCCGGATCAACACCACGAAATTGACACAAATTATCAATCTCAATCAGAATCCAGAGGAGAGGATACCCTGAAGAGGAAGAGAGTAGAACAACAGGTTAACACACAAATTCTAAGAAAAACAGGGAAGGAGAGTGAATCCTGAAATTGAGAACACAAAACAGAGTGGTGTGCTCGTTAAAAAAGGAAAATTAAAGAACAATAGCAACCAACCACTAATCCAAACACGCACACCACAAGAGAAAATGAGAACAAAGCTATTGCTTGAAAATCGCTCTCCTCTAGAGAGAAAGAGAGAGAGGGAGAGTCCTAGAGAGAGAGAGATTTCCGACACTTTTCACGACTTTCAGGTACGTGAACCTCAAGAGACCGTTAATTTCCCCTCCAACAATTTCTTTTTTTTATATTTTTTTTGGATAAACTAAATAATGATATCCTTTAATTGGATATAATTAATTGTTTTTAGGAAGATATTTCCAGTAAATTATCAGCCATATATCACAAATTATTATTTATTACTCCATGGTCCATAGACGTGTGGTGCTAATTAACACTAGAAATCAGCTTTAAAAATTGTACCGAAACTTAAATCAGTTAGACAAAAAATTTAAGATTTAAAAGATTTAACTGACGTCATATAACCAATTAATAAAATAATTGGTTTCTTACAACAAGAGTTATTAAAATAAATCAAACCGAAAAGTTAAAATTTAAACATAAAAATTAAAGTGTTCAAGATTGAATCAGTCAAATCGGTCCAATTAGAGTGGGAGTAGCAATTTTATTATATATTTTTAATTAATCCCTTCAAAATTTATATATATTTATGATTCTAATTTTTCCTATTTTTTATTATGTATAAAAGTTTACTTGTATGTTTAATTAATTATTTGCTTATTTATTTTTTAAAGTTATCTACTTTTAATATTTCTCTTAAATTTAAATACACACCTTTTCAAATATTTGTTAGTAACTTATTCAATACCAATTAAATGAAACAATCATCACACTATATATAATAAATATTATTTTTATACACTTATTAAATAAAATATCAAATGCACAATAATATATAAATCACGTATTATAAATCATTAGATCAATTTAATATAATATTATTTTAAATTATTAAAATAAAAATATATAATTCAAATATAAATTAGTAAATACATTAAAAATAAAATTCGGGTTTATTATTATTATTATTTTGGCAAGCGGTGGATTCCTATTTCCACACCACTTCTCTTTATTCTTTTCTCTTATTTCAAGTAATTGTCACTATTCAGACATAGTGATTATTGGATGGGAAAAGACAAAAATTTTTTGTTTTCTGAAACAAAGTTAATATCAATAGCAATAATAGGAGAGTTAGGACGAAATCTCAATTACAACGGCTAGCATATAAATATAAAATTTTTGTTAAATTATGAGCTTCAATATTGACTTACCGACAAATCCAACAAACCTTAATTTAAGGTCTAACGCTTAATAATTATTTACACTTTAAAATGAGTCTACCAAATTCAGATCAGTTATTATGAAAATTATTTATAGCAGACAAAGATGAATGTATGATTTTGGAGTTGAATATTAAAATTGGGTTGGCTGCCAATTGTTTTGGACCATTGACCTAATTCATTGCCTAATCTTTGATTTGACATTAATCTGAATGTAATGTTAGTCTAAGATTGATATAATTTCTTTCCTTTTTTGTTAAATGTCGAGTCAAAAATTTTCTTAAATGTTTGGCTAACTAATCGAAAAGAAAATAATTATTTTTTGAATTTACATTGAAACATTTTTTATTAAAATTGTACTTCCTCCTATTTAAAATAAAAGTCTTTTTAGGTGGATTTTAATTATTCAAAATAAATGTCGTTTGTGACTTTTTATGCATGTTTATAATTTTACTTCTAAAATTATCTTTAATTTCTCTTACATCCTGATTACACATATTACATTTTCAAGACAGTTCAACGTGTAATTAATAAGTGTATATTATTTTATTAGCTTTTTTAATAAGTGTATATTCCTCTAAAACGACTTTAATTTTAAATAGGAGAGAGTATAATTTAGATAATTTATTTGGAATATTTATTTTTAACTAATATTCTATTTTTTTTCTAATCTTAAATCTCTTTTATTAGAATTACTTTTGAGTTCATTATGTTAAATAATAAAAAGTTGCATGTGATACATCATGAGGATGCTTATTTTAATCTTTTGATGTTCTTGGTCTGTCATTATCAGCTTTCCATGTCTTCTTCTTGGCATCATTCATTGGAACTCTGTGGCTCCTCGTTTTCGAGTTTGTAACATTTTTTGCAATGGTAATAACGTGCACAAGTGGTCATAGTTATGTCTCTGTCCCTCTTTATAGTTCCACAGAATTCAACCATCTGGTGTCTCCTCACAGATGGAAGCTCCACGTCACTCTTGCCTTGTGGGGTCTCTAAACCAAGATGGTCCTTCCTACAATGGAGTGTGGTCAGGTTAGTCCTGATTGGTCTTTTCAGGATTTCTGGAATTGGCAGAACCTGAGAAGTTTGAGTGCTGATAGAACACTACTTCCTTGCTTTGTTCTGGTTCTGCCTCACAAATTCCAAAACTTCCAGGAAAGTTTCGCATCAGGAGCGGGAACTCATGAATTTTCAGGTAAAGTTGGTTGTGCATGATCCTGAACTTCTGACCAACTAGAGAAAAAAAAACTATCCTCTGATCCTTCTCCTTCACTAAAATTCATTAAGAAAGGTTTTAGAAATGCTAAAAAATCACATAGTCAACAGTTTCAGACAAAACAGTAACTGGGTAATCATTGCATGCCCTGACAAATGTATCAGGAAGCAACGTGACGAGGAAACTAGTAAAAGTGACATAAACAAGCACTCATAAGATCTGAAGCAACAGCTGATTAAGACATGGATAAGGATAACGGGTGGTCTTATCTATCTGGGAAGTTAACAAAACTAAAACGGTTTTTCCTTTTCTGTTCCTTCTCTGCTTAATTCTCTGTATCATATGCATATCAAGAAGGTGTCGTGTTGCCTGTTTTTAGTTGGTACTAGTTGCAACAGAAGATGGAACTTAACATTTTCACGAGTTTCAGGATTCCTTGGTAACTATCTTGTTGGTTCTGTTTCTTTACCAGCAATTCTAGCCAAAAGACAGAAATTATAAGTAGAAAAGACAGAAATTATAAGTTTCATCATCTGAAAACTAGTGTAATATGTTGGTAAATTGGGAAGACTGATACGCAAGAGATAATGATTCCAATAAAATAGGCAAATGTTATCCTATATTTTCAGGATAAGATAAATCAGCACCTAAGTATTTAAGATATTGTAGAATAGTAAAGATAAAGTAGTTAGGATACTGATTCTATACTGGCTGTATTTTTTCAATTTAAGATGCATCAGTCAAAGAATTAACATTACAGAACTTTAGTTCTGGTTTTCCTATTCAGTTATGTGAACATGGTATCAGAACAGTAAAATTAGACCATGAATTTCAAGGGAGCCATGGTAGATTCTAGTTCGACTTATTCAGATGACAGTAGTGGGGTGACTTCAGGAGGAGGAAGTAGCATACCTGCACCAATTTCTCTCTCAGAAAAGTAGAAAAATTACCTTGAATGGTCCTATTTGGTGATTGAAGTCAAGGGGAAGCTCGAATCTTTAAATAGTGAAGTCAAACAACCAGTTGTAAACATCCTTGATATTGACAATGACGTTCGAAAAACTCAAATGGTTACTGCATGGTAAATCAATTATGTAGAACCAGCTATTGGCACTATTGGGAAGCCCTTCATGTTCATGCCAACAGCTCGTGACGTTTGGGAAGCAGGGAGAAATCCTCTACCGACCATAGGAGAAGTCTTCTCAATGATACGAAGAGAAGAAGCAAGAAGACAAGTGACGTTAAGAATGTTAGTGAAACCAAAATAGAGAGTGAAGGTGTAGCTCTTGTGACTCGAGGAACTGACTGCGAAGGAGAACAATGTAGTGACAAACAAAAGCCTTCATGACGGCATAGAACAGGCACGGGTTGCCGAATGCTTTGTGTTTTCAAACCAAGGCTTACCCTCCAGTCGGCTCGTGGAATGGACTAAGCCGCCTGCACATTGGGTGAAACTTAACTCTGACGGGGCGGTTCTTCAGGGTGGCAGGTTTGTTACTGCTGGTGGGCTGCTTCGCGACTGGCAAGGGCAATGGTGTAGCGGTTTCCTCCATTCCCTGCCGAGTAGCTCCTCGCGTCTGACCGAATTGTGGGGTGTACACGGGGGCCTTATTCTCGCTTGGGACTTGGGTTATCGCCGGGTCATTTTAGAAGTTGATTCTTTGGAGGTTATCAACATTTTGTCCTCTTCCCAAAATACTTTTTCTGATGAAGTTTCTCTGGTGACAGGTATTCGCACCCTGCTACGCCGGCCTTGGAAGGTACGATTGCAACATGTGCCTCGTGAAGGCAACCAATGTGCGGACCACTTAGCTTGTTTAGCTAGGCTAGTCAGTCCAGGTTTCCATCTATTGCCGGGGCCTCCACTGACTGTTTTGGACCGCCTCAACTGGGACTTACAAGGCGCGCTTTACCGGCGAGCAACCCGCTAGTTTCGTTTTGGTTTTCTTTTCCCTCTGTAACAAAAGAAAAACAAAAGCCTTGATGTGACCACTATAAAAAACTGTGGAATACTAGGGAAACCTGCTAAAAGCTGAACAGAAAACGAGCTAAGTGAAAAAAGAAACTATGCGAGTCCGAATCTTCTGTAGAATTTTATAGTGTCTTATTCTGTTCCATAAATCTCAGTCATTTATTTATGTGAGTTCTGTATGGGTTCCGCATAAATAAACGCGAGACTTGTATAAATGAATGACTGAAATTTATGAGACAGAATAAGACATCATAATATTAAACAGAGGATCCTGTCCGTGCAATGACACCAAAACAAGGGGAGAAGTCAAAGCATTCCAAGTGAGCATTTTTATTTGAGGATAGCAATCATCTCTAGAATCTCTTCCTTTCACCAAGGAAAAAATAGAACATCTACACCAAATGTTTAAATCTCAAAATAATCTTAATCAATCATGTTCTCTAGCTCAGTAAGGTAATACTTTTCCTATGTCTTTGACCTGTAGCAACCAGTGCCGGCCCTGGGCAGGGGCCAGCAGGGCACCCGCCCAGGGCTCACTGTGAGAGGGGGCCCCATTTCAACAGCCCCTCTCTAAGTTGTTGTTACCCACAAGCTTAACTCTGCGTGTTTTTTGGGTTACAAAACATTGCTTTAAAACATTCTCTGCTTGTAAGTTGCTCTCAGCTTGTAAGTTGTAACGTTCTTGACTTTAACATTATAAAACGTTAAAGTTATTATAACGTTTTTTTTTTTTTGCGAAGTAAAGGTAATTTTGTGGTCTTCATGCTTATAAATAGTCTTAAAATATTTAAGTGTACTTTTATCTTCTAATTTCTTTATTTTCATCAATATATGTATTTAAAGTACTCCAACTCAAAAATTAGCAGCAAAAAATTTTACGATTCTGTCTTCTGAGTTCTGAGTATAATTTAAAGGTAAAGTTTCTAATTTTTAATATATTTTTACTCTTTGTTTTTTTTTATTTTTAATATTTTTAATTATGTAAACTTATAAATTGAGTCATTTATGTTTTATACAAATATATAAACTTAAGTATATTGCCGATTTATTACAGGCATTTTTTTTAATTTCGCCCAGGACCTGTAAAACTATAAGAACGGCCCCGGTAGCAACCCTAATGGTCTATGGATATTAGAATTCAGTACCACAAATCACATGATTGGTATTTTGCACATTTTTTTCTTCATATACTCCATATGGAGTAAATTAAAAGTTCAAAATTGTGGATGGTCCCTTTGCTTCGGTTGCTGGAAAAGGAATGGTGTCTATGTCTCCTTCCCTAAAACTCAAAGATGTCTTTCATGTTCCTAACTTATCATACAACCTCTTGTCAGCAAGCAAGCTTACTCTTAATCATAATTGTCGATTAATTTTCTTGTCTTCTCATTGTGAATTTTAGGATTTAAGCTCTAGGAAGATGATTAGGGATGATGAACAGAATAGTGGCCTCTATGTTTTTCACAAAGGACGGACCTTTGGAAGGCAAGATCAACAAACTTGTTTAAATTCTATTTCGGTTTCTAGTGATAATGAAGTTATGTTATGGCATTGTCGACTAGGTCATCCGAGTTTTTACTATTTAAAGCATTTGTTTCCAAAGTTATTCATGATTAAAAATCCTTAAACATTATGAGTCTTGTAAATTAGCAAAACATTATCTTTTCCTCCACAACCTTACAAAACTTCACAACCATTTACCATGATCCATATATAGTGATGTTGGGGGGCTTTCTAAAGTTGCTACATTGTCTAGGAAATGTTGGTTTATTACATTTATCGATGATCAAACCAATTGGGTGGATCAAATTGAGGGCTGGGTCAAGCTCAATACTGATGGCGCCATCACGGCCGGATCTCATCTTACGCATGCCGGGGGCCTCATTCGGGATAGTCTTGGTCAGTGGTGTGGCGGTTTTCTTCACCACATCGGGCGGGGCTCGTCTCTGCAGGCTGAGCTGTGGGGAGTCCA
>JAOSBM010000042.1:1648-24511 GCA_027568955.1 Erythroxylum tenue | reverse complement strand
GACAGAGACGAAAGGGTTGTCTTTAGAAGAGTTGTCCGGTGAAGATGGCGGTGAGAATGAGATTGAGGTGAATGTTCACCAAGAGTGAAGATTCGTAGGAGAATCAATACATTTCCTCATAAAATAGTGTTTAAACAAATACAAACGTACATTTCATAACAGCTTTTATATACACGACCTTACGATTTATATCTAATAACTGCACTATAAAAATCCAGTAAGTTCATTTGCGTTAGCTTATTACCATTTTAAGTTTATTTACTTACCTTAATTAATCTGTGTTATGAGAAGCTCTTTTCACCTTTATGAACTAATTTGCAGGTAGGAGAGCGGCTTTTGAGGGGAAAAAAGAAAAAGAAAAAACTTTAAATAGTGTTTAACACAATATAATGAGAAATATATTATAACACATTGTCTAACTTATGTAATCTCTACTATACTCAATTCTCAATTCCAAATTTCAGCATCAAATCCATTATAATCATATCCTATAAATGAAATTCAAAGTGAGTTTTACCTGAACTTTAGGATAGACGGGACCTGTTGCCAACTCTAATTAGACTGCAGACCTGGCAAACTAGGATTACCAAGATTTTGGGTACGAATCAAATGAAATTGGTTAACAAAGTGGGATATACACGAAGTGTTTCACGGAGTAAATCAAAGTGAAAAAAAAGAGAAACAGACCCACAGCTTATTAATAAAATCATTCATCTTATAGTTCCTTCTTAGACGCAAAGATGATCCCCATTTCTGATGCAGTTAAATCAACCTGAAAGATGTGAATTCGGGATATGCATGCTTACTATGTTAAAATCTTCATACTTACTCTTAAGTACATTGGCGAAAAGCGGGCCTCCGTCATTCAATGAAGTATTTGCATCGACATTTTTACTTCAACCCCGAGCTAACATCACATCCAGTTGCTTCACACTAGCATTAGAAGAGGTGCCATCCAAAGACGAAGCTTTCCTCGCATTCCTACTGGTGTAGATATGGCCTTCTTGCTTATATGGATGCTCCTTATAAAATACCTGATGCAGATGGAGCAACGCTATCACGTTAACCGTGAAAAGAGCGGCATTCCCCAGAATCCCATCCACTTGTTCCAATTTAAGAGACTTCTTTGCAAGATCAAAACTTGAAATTAGGACTTTGACAAGTAAATTGGACCTTCTCCCTTCAAACTAACAAGGTTTTCAGCTGGGCAATATATATAGGTTTTGAGGGGAGATGAACCGACTAGCATCCTGTACATCCCCAACTAATGCGAAAGCTTCTTCAATCACTTTGTACTTCTTACCCTGATGTTCAGCCAATCTCATTGCAAGGATATATAATCCTACTTTGCTCTAATCGAGCAATTGCAGCATCTCGTTCAGCCCGCTGTTGGATTTGGACAGTCTGCAAAACGGAACAAGTCGCATAGGATTCTCCTGAAATATCCTCCATATTCAAAAGTATGATGCATATGAACTGAGAATGTGAGAAACATCGTCCTCCACCACAGTTCAAATATGGTGGAGCCCTCTATTCTTATCAATTAACAAACTGATAAATCTAATCTGCATCATTTGAAGCAGACATAGTGATCTTAACCAAGCATCTTTTGGCAAATACTGAACAAAGACCATCTTGACCATGATATGAAAACCAGTTGATGTTCATTTCCTCAATCAAATGTGACTGTTATGGATACATTGGTCGACTTTTTTTTCCGGATACTTATTGATGCAACACTTAACTTCATATGCACCATCACGTTCAATAGTGATCATCTTTGTCCCTTTACGCCGCATGCACCCAGAAGTTTACATAAAAACCCTTATAGTGTGAAAAATTACCGATATAAGACGAAGCTTTCCTCGAATTCCTACTGGTGTAGATATGGTCTTCTTGCTTATATGGATGCTCCTTATATGGAGCAACGCTATCATGCTAACCGTGAAAAGAGCGGCATTCCCCAGAATCCCACCCACTTGTTCCAATTTAAGAGACTTCTTTGCAAGATCAAAACTTGAAATGAGGACTCTGAAAAGTAAATTGGACCTTCTCCCTTCAAACTTAACAAGGTTTTCAGCTGGGCAAAATAGGCTGGGGAGACGAACCAACTAGCATCCAGTATGTCCCCAGCTAAAGCAAAACCGTCTTCAATCACTTTGTACTTCTTACCCTGATGTTCAGCCAATCTCATTGCAAGGATAATCCCAATTTGCTCTAATCGAGCAATTGCAGCATCTCGTTCAGCCAGCTGTTGGATTGTACAATCTGCAAAACGGAACAAGTAGCTGTTATGTGATCCAAGAACGATTCTCAGGAAAGTTAATCTCTTTCCCCTTATTTACGTTAGTTCCCTTCCTCGCAGAACCTATGTTTGGTGATGAAAAAAACTGGCAGCACTTGTCAAAGACAAGGTCTGCCGAGATTGGGCTAAATTACTCTAATCCTAATTAGCTAATTTTTATGATAACTTCTTCCTTTCATTATTGCATAACGTAATAGCCTTATATACGCAAAGAAACATAAAAGTTCCACCTAAACTAGAACTCATAGAAAGACTCCTATTCAAGTTGTTTTAGGACTCTTAGAAAGACTCTTATTCAAATTGTTTTTATTAACATAACTATAACAGAAACTAATGCAGAAATAAGAAGGAAATAATAGACTTCTACTAAAAATAAAATACTCCTCTAATAGACTCCTAATAAAACACTCAACCATATCATTAGCATAAAATTCTCCTGAAATATCCTCCATATTCAAAAGTATGATGCATATGAACTGAGAATGTGAGAAACATTTTCCTCCACCACAGTTCAAATATGGTGAAGCCTTCTATGCTTTCCAATTAACAAGCTGATAGATCTAATCTGCATCATTTGACGTAGACATGAGTGATCTTAACCAAGCATCTGTTTGAAAATACAACAATTGAGCAAAGACCATCTTCACAATGACATGAAAACCAATTGTCGATCATTTCCTCAATTAAATGTGATTGTTAAGAATACATTGGTCAACGTTCTTTTCAGATACTTATTGATGCTACACTTAACTTGATATGGACCATCACATTCAATGTTGATCATCTTTGTCTCTCTCGGCCGCATGCTTTTTGATAACCAAATCAATTAGAAACAGGATCAATTTAAGTGGATATAATGCTCACTTTTTCTACAAGTTCAACACATCACGTAAAAAGAAAGTCTCCAAGACAAGGCATAAGCCTCCAATGAAAATTCTTAATGGTCTGAAAAGATAAAAATGGTTTAGGACTTCTAGGCCTATTTGGATGTTTGTTGAAGAGGACAAAATTGGATATTCCTTAGGCAATAAACATATTCTCTACATTTCCATTTCAGTAATTGAGATACTGGATTTCCATGACCAAGCACAAAAGCTTTTGATTTTCCAGGAAACCAATCAGAAGATAACCAAATTTCGCAAATAACTAAGCGTAGCTCAGGACAAAATCCTCCACTTGATATATTTAGCCAGTAATTCGATACCCAAAATATGCCTAACCACAATAATTCAAATTCCTTCACCAACCATCAGAACCAAACATAACATGTCGTAGCAAAACCCAATCCAACGAAGAAGATACAAGACAGAGAAAAGGCTCACTTACATGAAAAAACTCTTAACTGGTCCGTCCTCAAGATTCTCCAAAGCAGTTCTGATGGCGTTGAGACTCTTGGCCTCTTGGATTACGGATTCATTAGTGATAATGCTAAGGGAAAACGAGTGTTGTCTTAATAATTGTTATGGTTGGGTCTGAAGTGTGATGCTCCTATGCTTCAGGGCTTCCTGGATCGTGGGCTTCTGTTATTTTTTCGAGTTGAAACTCTTTTAAATATTTCGGTTAATAATATCTCGAGAAACAAGAAAAACCCCATTTTAAGAAAATAAAAAATTAAAAAAATCAAATTTATTTCTTCTCTAACCGATTTTATAACGGTCTAATATTACTTAATCTTTTAAACCTTAAAACTCTTGTGTTACCATATATCAAAGTTTGGGATTATAAATACTTTTAAACTTTAATAACAAATCTAATCTCGTTAATATTGATCCATTTTTTCAAGGCAAAGGTTCAACTAATATTTTAAAAATTGAATCGATTTAATCGATTTTACAGTAAAAATCTTAAACCGGTCAATCTTTTAGTTCAGTTTTCAATTTTACGGTTTGATTTTGTTTAATAATTTTTGTTATTAAAAATTATCATTTTATTAATTAATCAATCAATTATCGTAAACTAATCAGTTTTTATAAATAAAATAAGTCAATTAATTTTTTCTTAATAATCCATTTTCAATTAAATTTTAAAATTTTTAATAAACAAGAATAATCTTTCTCAATTATTTTTAAATTATTCAAATTTATTTCATCTTTAACCGATTTTATAATAATTTAAGTATTCCTCTATCGGGAGTTGAAAGTTTTAGTTCAATCTGTTCTAGTTGAGTTCTGCCCATTCGTTACATGAATTTTGCAAAGAATCAAAGGTAGGTAGTATTCCAACTTATAATAATAATAATAATATACATAAATACCAAAATAGATGCTTTCAGTGAACCAATGAAGTCTTGAGAACAACTGGAAGTAAGAACCATACCCTTAATTGCAAGCAATTTAAGTTGAACATTGATTAATTTAGTTCTAAAAAATTCCTATATAGTTGTATAATCAACTTTTAAGGTTGACTTTAGCAAAAGAAGGTCTCTTAGCTCTCAAGGGGTGTGATTCGATGGTTAAAAGCGGGGCTTAACTTCGGTTAGGTTTCAGGTTCGATTCCATGCTAGCCCTTCTTGTAAGAGCTTAGGATAGTCCAAATTTTACCTGTAGGTAGAGAATTAGTTGGGTTCTCAATAATAAGGTGCGCCCTCCTAATTCGCCTGTGAAGTGGTGCGTCAGTTGAGCCCTCAGAAAGATGTACCCGTTTGGCTCGTTTATGGGATTTCCTCGAATAAAAAAAAATTTCCTAATTGCTTTACATTTGCTAGTTGCGAAGAAATTTAGGTGATTAATTAAACCAATTTATTATACATTAAATAAGAAAAAATTATTTCATTTTGACTCAATAATGACTGTAGTTTAAGTTTAAGAGAATTATAAAATAAAATAGTCAATTAATGATTTTTTATATTTTTATAAAAATATTTTTGTTCTTAAAAATTAATTACTTTATTAATTAAATAACCAATTTTCGTAAATTATTGAGTTTTAATAAACAAAAATAAACAATTAAAATTTATTTAATAATTTTTTCTTGTCAATTACTTTTTGAATTTTTAATAGGTAAAGATATTCTTTTTTGTTTATTTTTTAATTCTTTAATTTTAACTGATTTTATAAATCTTAAATCTCATATCTTATCGGATTAACTTTTAGTCCGATTTTTAAAACATTTCTTCTTGCCGGCATATTCTGCCAACTTATGCAAAGATTCCCATGGTTTTAGTAAAACTTAGGGAATATCACATCCTTGTTGTTTAATAAATTCACAAGAACCATTCAAGTCAATAACTTGCATTTGTTTCCTATGATTATTAATTCATCAGTAGGAAAATGTTATTACCTTAATTAAATAATAATCCTCTTTCTCTTTCACGTCCCAAATAAAATATATATCAATGAAATTGACATTAATTTATATCAATGGATTTGACAATAATTTATATAAATGAAGTTGACATTTTGAGAAAACCCAACATGTGACTATGCTTAATTCTGCCTTTTTTAATACTTATAAATATTTAACGAAAATTTTTAACAATTCTGGATAATTAATAGGTAATAACATATTTAATTAGGATAAAATAAATAGAAAAATTTTAATATATTAATTTTATGGTAAAATATATGAATTTTCTGAGTAGTTTTTAAAATTTTACATATACTTGTAATCTTTAATTAGAAAATTTTTTTCAATTTATTAGCCTTTTACAAAATTTTATTATTTTAAATTTTGATTAAAAAATAATAATAAAACACACACGATATAAATATTTTATATATAGAATAATCAAATGTTACTAAACCACATGGAAGATTTGTTTCTTTTACCCTAAAATTGATATTTCGACCTTTAAGTTAATTAATAAAACTTATAATTGGAAAAGTCTTAATGTATGTGTATTAATAACTTCTGAAGTAAACTCGATCAAACCTTTGTTTCATATGTACATCAAATCATCAATACAATATTAAACTATCTGCAACTTCCAAGCAATTACCTACGAAACTACTCTTCTTCTTGTCCTAACATGGACGGCAAGAGCAAGAACACAGATACATACGGTACCTGTATAAAAATGGAGGGACGTCAAAAGCTAAGCAGCATCCCTCCACCACCACCATCAGTCCCGCCGTCGCCGCCACCACTGCCAAGATGGTTTCGAACAACTTAGCCGTGCTCAATGCCATGGACGATGCAGCCACTCAAAAGTACCATTTTGTCGTGTTGGGCATCACCGGAATGGGCTTTTTCACCACGACCTACAACATTTTCTGCATAAACGCCATAACCAAGCTTCTGGGTCGCATTTACTTCTACGACCCTCTTCTTAAACAGCCTGGTAGGCTTCCGCAGTACGTGAACAACATAGTCAACGGAGCGGCACTGACCGGAACTTTCTGCGGACAGTTGTACTTCGGTTGGCTCGGTGACAGAATCGGTCGAAAGAAAGCTTATCAAATGACCCTGATAATCATTTTCTTCTGTGCCGTTTTCTCTGGTTTACCTTTCGGATCCCCCCGATCTGTTATTGCCATTCTATGTTTCTTCAGGTTCTGGTTAGGTGTTGCTCTAGGTGGCACTTATCCTCTTTGTGCCACAATCATGTCTGAGTATGCTAATAGGAAGACTCGTGGAGCTTTCTTATCAGGGCTGTTTACAATGCAAGGTTTTGGGATCATCTTCTCAGGACTGGTCCCGATGGTTCTTTCTAAAATCTTTCTTATTTATTATGATGCTAAGCCGTTTTACCAAGATCCTGCACATTCAACACAATCACAGGGAAACATTTTATGGAGGATTGTGTTAATGGTTGGTGCTCTTCCAGCTGCTATAACGTACTTTTGGCTCAGGAAGATGCCTGAGACTCCTCGTTACACTGCTGTTATCAAACCTGATCCTAGAAACGACGCAGGAAATGCTGTTTCTGATATGAGACGTGTTCTTAAGATTCATGTCCATGAAGACTCTGATGAGAAACACAAGATTTCGACGTTTAAAGCTGTAAATAGCTACCCATTATTGTCAAATCCCTTCTTCGAACGCCATGGAATCCATTTGATAGGTAACAGTAGAGAAAGTGTAAAATATTCCTTATTCTTGTTCTTTGGGTTGGTTTCATGTTTTTTCTGAATGATTTATTTTGCAGGAGCAATGTGTAGTTGGAGTTTACTGGACATAGCGTTCTATTCACAGAATCTTACACAAAAGGACTTGTTTACAGGAATGGGTTTAACCAAAAACCCTCCTAAAGTTAATGCCATTGAAGAAGTTTATCAGCAGTCAAGAGCCATGTTCATAGCTGCATTCCTTGGAACATTCCCAGGTTACCTGTGCACCGTGTTTCTGATCGACAAGTTAGGGCGATTAGCGATCCAACTTATGGGGTTTCTAATGATGTCTGCATTCATGTTGCTAATGGGAGTGAAGTATGATTACATAAGAGACCAAAATCCTGCTCTATTTGCAGTCCTGTATTCTCTGACCTTCTTTTTCGCCAACTTTGGACCCAATTCAACCACGTTTATCGTCTCGGCGGAGTTGTTTCCGATGAGGATGAGATGTCTGTGCCACGGATTGAGCGCGGCAGCCGGAAAGTTGGGAGCCGTTGTTGGGACGTTTGTGGTTCAAACATACGCATTGAAACAAGGTTATGACAGGACCAAGCATTCTCTAATGGTGTTGGCCTTCACGAACATGCTTGGATTTTGTTGCACTTTTTTGGTGACAGAGACAAATGGGTTGTCTTTAGAAGAGTTGTCCAGTGAAGATGGCGGTGAGAATGAGATTGAGGTGAATGTTCCATTGATGACAAACATGGGAACTCACGGAAGCGAGAGTGAAGATTCGTAGGAGAATCAGTACATTTCGTTAGAAAATAGTGTTTAAACAAATACAAGCGTACATTTCATAACAGCTTTTATATGCAAGACCTTACGATTTATATCTAAAAACTGCACTATAAAAATCCAGTAAGTTCAGTTTCATTTAGCTTATTACGTAATACCATTTTAAGTTTATTTACTTACCTTAATTGTTATGGAATCTGTGTTATGTTATGAGGAGCTCTTTTCACCTTTATGAACTAATTTGCAGGTAGGAGAGCGGCTTTTGAGGAGAAAAAAGAAAAAGAAAATCCTTTAAATAGTGTTTAACACAATATAATGAGAAATATATTATAACATATTATCTAACTTATGTAATCTCTACTATACTTAATTCTCAATTCCAAATTTCAGCATCAAATCCATTATAATCATATCCTATAAATGAAATTCAAAGTGAGTTTTACCTGTCAACTTCGAGCAATTGCAGCATCTCGTTCAGCCCGCTGTTGGATTTGGACAGTCTGCAAAACGGAACAAGTCGCATAGGATTCTCCTGAAATATCCTACATATTCAAAAGTATGATGCATATGAACTGAGAATGTGAGGAACATCGTCCTCCACCACAGTTCAAATATGGTGGAGCCCTCTATTCTTTTCAATTAACAAGCTGATAAATCTAATCTGCATCATTTGAAGCAGACATGGTGATCTTAGCCAAGCATTTGTTGGCAAATACAACAACTGAGCAAAGACCATTGGTCGACTTTTTTTTTCAGATACTTATTGATGCAACACTTAACTTCATATGCACCATCACGTTCAATAGTGATCGTCTTTGTCTCTTTGGGCCGCATGCACCAAGAAGTTTACGTAAAAATCCTTATAGTATGAAAAATTAACCGATATATTCTGCAAAGTCTTTATGCTTACTTCATAGTTGAAAAATCCGAAAGGATATTGTTTTACAAAATCTGCTCTTGCCGCGGTTACTTTGAATTATATTTGAGGATTGCTTTGATATAAAACAATTGTGTTAGCAACTGATAATTTTATAGCAAAAACAAAAATAAAAAAAATGCAAAATAAACATCCGAAATTTGATAACGCAGTTTGACATATCTTGTTTACATTTGCGGGCCCTTATCCTAGCTTAAACAACTTTCAATTGTGATACAATAGTTTTATTCAAGGCATTACAGAGTTGACTCGTCCAATTCTTGGCACTATCCCTCGTCCTCACAATTCGTAAAAGTAAATTACACTCAATAACACGACCATCTTGTGGTAAGCTCAATAGAAGATTTTCTCAACAATGTTTGATAATAAAGAGAAGAATTAAACAACTCAAGTGATTTAAACAATAAGTACATAAATAAAGACACTTGAGGTAAGAAAACAACTTCTCTAAAAATACAGTTTCATCAATGAAAGAATAAGAAATCATTCACCAAGAAATCTGCTGTGAACTTTCGATATTGTCACTGAAACATCCCACGTACAACATCAGATAAATTACCGAATAAACAAACGTTTCATCACCGAAACGTTACAAGCAATAGAATTACAAAAACCATACAACCTGTTAGAGATTTTACTACTAAAATACGATAATTAGGCAGCCCTGAAAAATGAAAATCATGCAACCCTCATTTACTAAAAAAAAAAAAAATATGCAACCCTCGGAAAAAAACCTAGCTACCAATTTGGATAGAATCATTAAAAAATCAGCTGCCAAAAATAGTTCAAAATAGTGAACATGACAGTTGTACCATTAATTAGCTTTGGCACTACGCCGACAAATGTGTGTAGAAGAAGACCTACAGAGGTTTCGTTTTTGATAACTAAATGAATTAGAAATAGAATTAAGTTAGATGAATATAATGCTCATTTTCTCTGCACGTAAAAAGAAAGTCTCCGAGACAAGACCTCAGCCTTGAGCGAACATTTTTAATTTGACAAGATTTTTTTTATTTAATATTATTTGTCTTATTCTGTTTTATAGAATCTCAGCTATTTATTTTGCGAAATCTATACGAAACTCAAGCGAGATCCATATAAATAAATGACTAAAATTTATTAGACACAATAAGACACCATAATATTAGACAGATGATCTGAACTCATTTTTAATAACTTGAAAAGATAAAACAACTTGAAAAGATGTAAATGGCTTGGACTTCTCAGGTCTCAGCCTATTTGGAGAGTACGTCCAAATTGATTATTTGTTAAATAACTTATTTAGTAATTTACAAATTATTATATATTTTTTAGATTGATCTTGTTTTTTTTAGTTTAAATTATTTATTCATTAGATGACTTATTTAAAATATCTAATTTATAAATTATTATTATTTTATAAACTTGAAGAATTATTTAATAAATACACGTCTAAAAAATAATGACTAATATTCTTTAATGTGTTGAGATTTATACGATTTTTAAATTATTCACACGACACACAAAAATGTAATAATAAAAAGAAATATTAATTTTAGTATAACTAGTCATATTATATAAAACAAGAAAAAAAATTCCATAATGACTCATCATTTTTTAATTGGAGTAAGTACAAATTAATAAATAAATTCAGTTTCTTCAAAGAAAATAAAACTTTCTTGTAATTTATCGAGAATCTACTCAATGAAATTTTATCTTTTATATTTTATATTTAAATAAAAAAGATTAATTTATCAAATTTTGGATTAAACTTTAATAACAGATCAGATCTTACTAAGAATGGCAATGAATGAGGCCGAGCTAAGTCATGTTTAGGCTCCGTCCGACCTGATTCTGGCTGTTGGAAGCCTGAGCCTAGCTTGGTCTGAGGCTCGATCGGGTCAAAAGTGACCCCAGCCTAAACCTGAGTCTGACTTGAGTCCACTCAAGTTTTTTATTAAAAAATGTCAAAATGACGTCATTTTATATATAAGAGTCTAGCTTAGGATTAGGCTAGGGCTAGACAACTTGAGTATGAGCTTAACACGAGGTTTGATTGTTTTAGAACAATTGGGCCTGAAATCTGGTCAACTTGGTCATGATCGGTTGACTTCAGGCCTAGATGGGTCATGCCTGAGCCCACTTGCCAACTCTAGACCTCACTAATAATAACCCGTTTTTTCCCAAGCAAACATTCAACAATCAGCCAAAACAAAGTAGATTTGGAGTTATAATATAGAAGAATATTCTGATTGTAGTGCGTAATCCTTTCGATTATGTCACACTGAAATATATTCTATTGGGAATTTGAAGTTTTAGTTCGATACGTTCCAGTTGAGTTCTCCCCAGTAGTTGCATGAATCTTGCAAAGAGTCCACCGGTAGGTAGTATTCTAATTTGTTATTATTATTATTATTATTACTACAATTTGGAAGAAAATTTATATTTTTTCTTCTTCTTTTGTTAATCCACGAGATTTTTTAAGTGGGTCTGATCTGTCGATGACATCTTTAAGTCATTACCACACTCAGATTATTTCTTGCTCGTACCATGTGGGACCCCAAGATGTGACTTAGCATTGTTACTGAAAAAATTGATTAGATTATAATTATAAATTGACTTGCTCTTTCTAATTTTTAGTTTTTATAAAAAATTGATTAGATTATAATTATTATTAAAAATTTTAATTTAATTTTTGTGAAGTAAATTTATCATAATTAAATTACCATTTTTGAATACCCTTAAGCCTAAAAATAATTGATGGATTATAATAAATCAATTATCTATATACTTATAATAAATGTTTTAAAAATGAACTATTTTGACTGGTTTAATACTAATAACCTTGAACCGGCTAATTTTTCGGATTAGTTTCTAACTTTTTGGTTCAATTTAGTTTAATCTTTGTTGTTAAAAATCAATAAATCTATTAATTAATTGACCAATTATCGTAAACTATTCAATTTTTTATAAATTAAAATAAATAATTATTCAATTACACTTTATTAGTTTTTGGATCGATGATTTAGTATTTAATAGTGGATTTGGGGGTTAAAGATAAAAAATGTTAGCTTGAAAATGGAAGGAAAAAAAAAAAAGAAAGACGGAAAGTTGATTCTCGAAAACTTTGGGGAAAGAATTGAGTGGACAAGTGACAATTAATGCTATTTGGTGGCAACTAAACATATTTGGTGGTAATTAATGCGAGCTGGTCCCATTAAAAATAATACCCATTAATGTATATAAAAAATGAAATTCTTTTCTTCTTCTCAATAAATAATACCTATTAAAAAAAAGTTTAACCTCACGTAAAGACCTTAATTAATATTATTTATTTTTTATTAATATTTTTGAGTTTAACATCTACCTATTTCTCGAGTCAAACTTTGAGCACTAGTCATCTCTTGGTCAAATCTTCAAAATGAACTCAATTTAACCTTAAATTTGATCATCGGACTATCCTTGAATAATACTATTTGATGCTAAATAAAGTGTAGTTTAGGTCGCAGGTGTCATTATTCACCTCGGAATATACTATTCACGACCTAAAAAGTACTATTTATGAAATTGAGATTTTAGAGCGTTGGACCATATGGTTCCAAAAACTCAATCTCGTATTTTAAAATCTTGTTTATCCGACTCAACGATACAATATTGTTGGATTTTACTTTGGGGCAAATACAGAAGAATGTACAAATGCATAACTAATGATTAAAGAATTTTAAACGGAAGTAGTTATTGATTGTAAATTTTATTGATCATTATGTAATTAGATATAAATTAATATAATAGATAATGCTTAAATTTCATAAATTAATTTTGATGCTTATTTATGCTTAGAAATAAATGAATATATTTTTTATATTTGAAAAATATTATATGTCATGCATGTTATGGGATGAATGAAATGAATTGGGTGAGATATTGAATTGTTTGAACACTACTAAGCTTATAGCTTAACATGTAGTTTTTCTTTTCGTGCGTAGGTTTTGACGAAAATTAGAAGAAATTTGTAGTTGATCTATTACAAAGACTAAAGTCACGTAGAGGGTTATGAAAGATTTGGAGGTGGATGTATTGAAGATTTTTTTTTTGGGTTATGAAATGTACAAATAAAGAAATGAAGGATCGTATAAAATTCGAGTTTGACTTTCACCCATTTCTCGGGTCAAACTTTAATCACCAATCAACTCTTGATCAAACCATCAAAATGAACTCGTTTTGACTTCAAATTTGATTCTCAGATTGTCCTTAAATAATATTATCTGATGTCAAATAAAATAAAGTGCAATTTGGATCCCGAATGTCACCATTCACCTTGGGATGTACTATTCACGACCTAAAAAATACTACTTAAGAAACCAAGATTTCAAGGCGTTACAAGTTTTTTTAAATCTTTCTTATAGACTTTGGTTAAAAATAATGACAAAATACATGTGATATAGATAAATATTAAATATAGATTAATTTAATGTTACAAATATGGTGACTTAACTCAACTTTTAAATCTAATTCAAACTAATTAAACTTACTTAAATTAATATTTTAAGATATTTATTATAAATTATTAATTTAAGTCGAATCTGATTAATTCAATATCATTTTTAAATCGATATCATTTTTACAGCCCCAATTTCATATTAAGTTCGTTAGTATTGCATTTGAGGAAAAACTCCCGGTGTGATTCGACCAAGCTCATTCTTAAGTTTATTTTGAGTAACATTTTAATGATGTCTCAAGTTCTTAAGTTGGCCTTTGCCAATCTAGGAGGATATCAAGAAGTTTTTAATCAAACTCATTCATTATTGAGAAGTTTTATTGAGAGGGTTTTTAATACTTTTAAAGCTGGATGGAAGATATTGGAAAAAATAATGGTGTTGACTTCTTTTGCTCTTTTTAAATTCTTACAAAAATATTCAAAGAAATACTAAGGGGGCGTTTGGTTTGAACACGAATTTGGGTATGGGTATGAGTATAATAGTAGAAGGAAATGAGAATGGGAATGGGAATGAGAATGAGAATGGGTATAAAAAATGATGTTTGGTTTGTAAATTGGGTTTTTGTATTAATACTAATAATATTGTTTGGTTTGTTACATTAATGGGAATGAAAGATAATATAATACCATTTTTTCATATCATATTTAAAATGAAATGTAACTTATGTCCTTATAGATCATTTTTTATTAAATATTTTTAAATAAATCATTGATGTTATTCTTGGTCAAGTAAATTATATTAATTTACTACTAGATAATTGTTAATAAAATCAGCTAAAGGCTAACGTGATTGCTAAACAAACCTGAGACAAGCTAGAACTTCTCAAAGTCTAACTTTAAGGTCCACTTTTTTTTTATGAAATAAAAAATTTAATAATTGATCACGTGGTTTTTGTTTTTGTTTTTTTAAATAAAATATTAAAGTATCCGACACGCAATTAACTGCCAAACCACTCCTCTGTCTTAATGCATTCAAAACAAATCGCTTTCTTACCCTAACGTGGACTGCAAGAGCAAGAAGATACATACGACAGCTATATAAAAAAGGAAGGACGCCAAAAGCTAAGCAGTATCCCTCCACCACCGCCGTCACCGCCACTACTGCCAAGATGGTCTCGAACAACTTAGCCGTGCTTAATGCCATGGACGATGCAGCCACTCAAAAGTACCATTTCGTAGTGTTGGGCATCACTGGAATGGGCTTTTTCACCACGACCTACAACATTTTCTGCATAAACGCCATAACCAAGCTTCTGGGTCGCATTTACTTCTACGACCCTCTTCTTAAACAGCCTGGTAGGCTTCCGCAGTACGTGAACAACATAGTCAACGGAGCGGCACTGACCGGAACTTTCTGCGGACAGTTGTACTTCGGTTGGCTCGGTGACAGAATCGGTCGAAAGAAAGCTTATGGAATGACCCTGATAATCATTTTCTTATCTGCCCTTTTGTCTGGTTTACCCTTTGGATCCCCTGGATCTGTTATTGCCATTCTATGCTTCTTCAGGTTTTGGTTAGGTGTTGCTCTAGGTGGCACTTATCCTCTTTGTGCCACAATCATGTCCGAGTATGCTAATAGGAAGACTCGTGGAGCTTTCTTATCTGGGCTGTTTACAATGCAAGGTTTTGGGATCATCTTCTCAGGACTGGTCCCGATGGTTCTTTCTAAAATCTTTCTTATTTATTATGATGCTAAGCCGTTTTACCAATATCCTGCACATTCAGCACAACCACAGGGAAACATTTTATGGAGGATTGTGTTAATGGTTGGTGCTCTTCCAGCTGCTATAACATACTTTTGGCTCAGGAAGATGCCTGAGACTCCTCGTTACACTGCTGTTATCAAACCTGATCCTAAAAATGATGCAGCAAGAAATGCTGTTTCTGATATGAGTCGTGTTCTTAAGATTCAAGTCCATGAAGACCCTGATGAAGAACGGAAGATTTCGAAGTTTAAAGCTGTAAATAGCTACCCATTATGGTCAATTCCCTTCTTCGAATTCCATGGAATCCATTTGATAGGTAACACTAGAGAAAGTGTAAAATCTTCTTTCTTCTTTTTCTTTTGGGTTTGATTCATGTTTTTTTCTTAATGATTTATTTTGCAGGAGCAATGTGCAGTTGGTGTTTACTGGACATCGCGTTCTATTCACAAAATCTTACACAAAAGGACTTGTTTCCAGATATGGGCTTAACCAAAAATCCTACTAAAGTTAATGCCATTGAAGAAGTTTATCAGCAGTCAAAAGCCATGTTCATAGCTGCATTCCTTGGAACATTCCCAGGTTACCTGGGCACTGTGTTTCTGATCGACAAGTTAGGACGATTAGCGATCCAACTTATGGGGTTTCTAATGATGTCTGCGTTCATGCTGCTAATGGGAGTGAAGTATGATTACATAAGGGACCAAAATCATGCTCTATTTGCAGTCCTGTATTCTCTGACCTTCTTTTTCGCTAACTTTGGACCCAATTCAACCACATTTATCGTGGCGACGGAGTTGTTTCCTATGAGGATGAGATGTCTGTGTCACGGGCTGAGCGCGGCAGCCGGAAAGTTGGGAGCCATGATTGGGACGTTTGTGGTTCAAAAATACACATCGAAACAAGGTCACGACAGGACCAAGCATTCTCTAATGGTGTTGGCCTTCACGAACATGCTTGGATTTTGTTGCACTTTTTTTGTGACAGAGACGAAAGGGTTGTCTTTAGAAGAGTTGTCCGGTGAAGATGGCGGTGAGAATGAGATTGAGGTGGATGTTCCATTGATTACAAACAAGAGGACTCCTGGAAGCGAGAGTGAAGATTCGTAGGAGAATCGAGTGAGATCCTCTATCTAACCTTATTCTGTCTAACTCTATTTCAACCCAAAAATGTCGTCATTAATTCACAACTGATTGAGGCTAAAAATTCACAGCTATGTTTAGTAAACATTGTTTACTGTTTAAAATAAACTCTATCGCTTCAATTCAAATCAAGCCAAGCAACTTAAAAAAGTAGGTGTGTTTTAGTTCCTGTACTTCAATGAAGGTCTCTTTTCTGTCTCAATTTTCGCTCTCTATCTTCTCTTCCTCACAGCCGCTCTCTTCCTCATCGTCTTCATCTTCATTCTCACTTGCCTAATCCTAAGTTTCAATCGAAAAGGTTCAAACTTTAACACTCCCACGAACAACTCAGCCCTTCCGGCACAAAACTTAAACCTTGCACAGTAAAAATCCGAATCCTAACAAGAAATGCAGAATAGGAGTGAGAAACGAGATTCAGTGAAGGAAAAATACTGAGTGAGTTTCTTACAAGGTGACGAATTAGGGCAGAGAGCGGAGAAACAAGAATCGTGGGAGTGTTAAAGTTTGAACCTTTTCTACTGAAACTTAAGACTTAGGCAAGTGAGAATGAAGATGAAGAGAGCGGCTGTTAGTAAGGCTCTTTTCTCTCTCAAATTTATGTAATCTCTACTAACTTAATTCTCAATTCCAAATTTCAGCATCAAATCCATTATAATCATATCCTGAGAATGAAATTTAAAACGGATTTATCCTATTGACTTCAGGGCAGACCGGCCCTTTTGCCAACTCTAAAGACTGCAGACATTAACAAACTATGATTACGGGTACGAATCAAATGAAATTGGATAACAAAGTGGGATATACACGAAGTGTTTCAGAGAGTAAAGCAAAGTGCAAAAAAGATAACAGACCCACAGCCTACTAACACAATCGTTCATGTTATAATTCTTTCTTAGACTCAAGGATGATCCCCATTTATAGTGCAGTTGAATCAACCCGAAAGATGTGAATTTGGGATAGGAATGCTACTATGTTGCAAAATCTTCATACTTACTCTCTAAGTACGTCGGTGAAAAGCGGGCCCTCATCATTCAACGAAGGATTTGAGTCAACATTTACTTCAACCCCGAGCTAGCATCACATCCAGGTGCTTGATACTAGCATTAGATGAGGTGCCATCCAAAGGCGAAGCTTTCCTCGCATTCCTACTGGTGTAGGTATGGTCTTCTAGCTTATATGGATGCTCCTTATAAACCACTTGATGGAGATGGAGCAATGCTATCATGCTAATTGTGAAAAGAGCGGCATTTCCAAGAATGCCACCCACTTGTTCCAATTTAAGAGACTTCTTTGCAAGATCAAAACCGGAAATGAGGACTCTGACAAGTAAATTGGACCTTCTCCCCTCAAACTTAACAAGGTTTTCAGCTGGGCAATATAGGTTTTCGGGGGTGATGAACCGACTAGCATCCTTTACATCCCCAACTAATGCGAAAGCTTCTTCAATCACTTTGTACTTCTTACCCTGATGTTCAGCCAATCTCGTTGCAAGGATAATCCTACTTTGCTCTAATCGAGCAATTGCAGCATCTCGTTCAGCACGCTGTTGGATTTGCACAGTCTGCAAAACGAAACAAGTCGAATAAAATTCTCCTCAAATATCCTCCATATTCAAAAGTATGATGCATATGAACTGAGAAATGTTAGAAACATCTTCCTCCACCACAGTTCAAATATGGTGGAGCCTTCCATGCTTTCCAATTAGCAAGCTGATAAATCTAATCTGCAGCATTTGAAGCAGACATTAGTGATCTTAACTGAGCATCTGTTGGAAAATGCAACAACTGAACAAAGACCACCTTGACAATGATATAAAAACCAGTTGGCGATCATTTCATGACTGTTAATGATACATTGGTCAACTTTCTTTTCAGTTATTTATTGATGCAACACTTAACTTCATATGCACCATCATGTTCAATGGTGATCATCTTTTTCTCTTTCGGCATCATGCACCAAGAATTTTACCTAAAAATCCTTATAATGTTAGAAAAGTTAACCGATATATTCTCCAAAGTCTTTACACTTACCTTCATAGTTTACCATTAATTAGCTTCAGCACTACACCGACAAGTGTGTGCAGAAGAAAACATACTGAGATTTCATTTTTGATAACTAAATCAATTAGAAACAGGATTAATTTAAGTGGATATAATGCTCTTTTTTTCAAAAAGTTCAGCACATCACGTAAAAAGAAAATCTCCAAGACAAGGCCTAAGCCTCCAATGAAAATTCTTGATGACCTGAAAAGATAAAACAACTTGAAAAGACGTCATGGTTAGGATTTCTCCGCCTATTTGGATGTTTGTTAAAGAGGACAAAATTGGATATTCTTTCGGCAACGAACAAATTCTCTACGTTTCCATTTCAGTAATTGAGATACTGAATTTCCATGATCAAGCACAAGAAGCTTTCGACCTGTAATTCACTACCTCCAAAAGGCATTTTCCTGGAAACCAATCACAAGATAACCAAAATTCGCAAATAACTAAGAATTCCAGGGTCGTAGCTCAGTACAGAAACCTCCACTTGATATATTCAGCCACTAATTCGACACCCAAAATATGCCTAACCACAACGATTCCTCGAATCTCTCACCAACCATCAGAACCAAACATAAAATGTCTTAGCAAAACCCAATTCAACGAAGAAGATTAAAAACAGAGGAAAAGCTCGCTTACATGAAAAAACTCTAACTGGTCCTCAAGATTCTCCAAAGCAGTTCTAATGGCGTTGAGACTCTTGGCCTCTTGCATTACGGATTCATTATCGTCCACCCGAAAATCCTTCACAAACACGAAGCCCGCCTGATTATTGTCGACGACGTCGCTGTAGAGCTTCTTCTTATCGGACTTCCTTAGGGTTTTGACGGAATTGAGAAAATGAGCTCTCGAAACCGAGTGAATTGCGTCGCTGAGTTTGTCGTGCAAGTCCCAGATCTTCTCTAAAACTGCCTCGACTTCCTCTGTCTCCATGTCCGGGAAAATGAAGGAAAATAAAGGCTCCTGTTTGATACGGAGAGGTTAAATTAACGTAATTCAACGACACAGCTTCGATTTCGAATGAGGAAGTTCTCCTGTTTTTTGATTTTGGGCTCGACTTTGCCTTTTCTTACAGTATATGCCACTCGCACGTGTGATAGTAATGAATCGGACTGGATTCGAACCATATTACATTTATAAAGGTAAAAATAAATAAAAAAGGTAAATGGTAAATTCTATTAAGTTTTAACGCTTTCAATTTTAGTAAAATGCCTTAATACAATATTGGAATGAGTACAAATTGAAGATTGCTAAAAAATAGTTTGATTTTTAGAATTTGAGTATATAATTTTAAATGGAAACAAATTAAACATTGTTTAATTTTTTAAATTTATTTTATAAATTTTTAAAACTTGCATTTTAGTGATTAATATCTTAAAACACATGCATAATCATATTAAAAGATTTTCTATCAAATGTCAGCATTTATTAGTAAAAGTTCCGATGGATTATTGAGTTGGTGGAGTGGGGAGCATGAGGTCAAAAGATTGTCTTTGAATTCTCTTATCTAGTGCGGAGTGCTTGATTGGCGTGATTTACAGACTATTGCGTCAATTCGAAATTTACCCAGCGCACATCTAAAAAATGATGACTACGGGTTCCTCCATTTCTTAAAAAAATATATATTAGTAAAAACGTTATTTTGACCTAATTTGTACAAAAATTGAAAATCTAGTGATTAAATTAAATTTTTTAAAAAATTTAACAACAAATTGAAAAAGGCACAAAAATTAAACATTTATTAATATATTATCTCTAATTTTAATCCATTAATCTAAGAAATACTAGAGTTGGATCAATTTGCAGTTTTTGACTGCACTCAAAATTCTCTTAATGCACCATCTTTGTTCCTAGAACGGATAGAAGACAGACAAAAAAGGATTGGAATTGGAAGTTCCAATTTTAATTTTTAACATTAATTTCGGTCTCCAGCTACGTTAATAAGATTAAAACACGGAACAGGTGCTCCATCTCAGTCAGAGCACGTGTGTGCATGGCTTGAGCTAATGCTCTGGCTAATCACATTGGCGATGAATCCCACAACACACAGATATGCAGACGAAGTGGTTAGAACTTGATGAGACGTGACCAAAGCTAGGGGTATATCCTCCATGTAAGTTCGTGTTCTTCTTAGTTATTCACGTAATACATTTTTATTGATTTTATGGTTCCATCACTCTCCTCCAACTCCGCCATTATAATTGCCTGCTTCAAGCTGTTGACAGAGATCAAACAAGATGGGTCCAAGCAATCTAGCGGTGCTCACCGCCCTAGATAACGCTCGAACACAATGGTACCATGTCACCGCCATAGTCATCGCCGGAATGGGTTTTTTCACAGATGCTTATGATCTCTTCTGCATCTCCACCGTGTCGAAACTCCTCGGCCGGCTTTACTACTACGATCCCTCCACCAAAAAGCCCGGGAGGCTACCGATCGATGTCAGTAACATGGTGGTTGGTGTAGCACTAGTTGGGACTCTTTGTGGCCAGCTATTCTTCGGTTGGCTTGGAGACAGACTTGGTCGAAAGACAGTCTATGGCGTCACACTGAGGCTGATGATGGTATGCGCCATTTTCTCAGGTGTATCGTTCGGGTCTACGGCGAAATCTGTGGTTGGTACGCTTTGTTTCTTCAGGTTCTGGCTCGGGTTCGGGATCGGCGGCGATTATCCTCTATCCGCCACTATCATGTCGGAGTATGCTAATAAGAAAACTCGTGGGGCTTTTATAGCGGCTGTTTTTGCGATGCAGGGCGTTGGGATTATCTTCGCCGGACTGGTTTCGACGCTTCTTTCTTTCATCTTTCTCAGTTACTGTGAGGCTGAGCCTTTCAGCGTAGAACCTGTACTCTCAACACAGCCTCAAGGTGACTATCTATGGAGGATTGTGCTCATGCTTGGTGCTTTACCCGCCATGTTAACGTACTATTGGCGGATGAAGATGCCGGAGACCGGTCGTTACACGGCGATCATTCAAGGAAATGCTAAACAAGCTGCTCTTGATATGGCCCGAGTTCTGCGTATCGAGATTGAAGAAGAACCTGAGAAGTTGGCACAGTTTAAAGCTTCCAACAGCTATTCCTTGTTCTCCAGCGAGTTCTTTCACCGACATGGACTCCATTTGATTGGTACTATGAGCACTTGGTTCTTGTTGGACATAGCTTTTTACAGTCAGAACTTGACACAGAAAGACATTTTTCCGGCGATCGGACTTATTAAAACGCCCGACCAACTTAATGCTCTGGATGAAGTTTTCCAGACTTCACGAGTCATGTTCGTCGTTGCTTTACTTGGCACTTTTCCTGGTTATTGGTTCACCGTCTTCTTCATTGAAAAGCTCGGCCGATTCACTATCCAACTCTTAGGATTCTTCATGATGTCAGCTTTCTTGTTGATCATGAGCATCAAATATGATTATCTTCGTGATCACAACCCGAAAATGTTCGCAGCTCTTTATGCTCTTACCTTCTTTTTCGCAAACTTTGGTCCTAACAGCACAACATTTATACTTCCCGCCGAGCTGTTTCCGACGAGGATCAGATCCACTTGTCACGCTCTCAGCGCCGCCGCCGGCAAGTTGGGAGCAATTGTGGGGACGTTTGCTATTCAATTCTACACTTTAAACGAAGAAGTGAACAAAATTAAACTTGCCCTCCTGGTCTTGGCCTTCACGAACATGTTAGGGTTTTGTTTCACTTTCTTGGTCACCGAGACCAAAGGGCGGTCGTTGGAAGAGATATCTGGAGAAGATACCAACGAAAATGAACGGATAGATAGCCGTTGACTCGTTGTCTGAAAGTCATCAGACAAATCGTGAATAACAGACGGCGTCGTAATTTCATTTTGATATGCTAGGATGTTGTCTTTGTAGAAATTTAAAAAAATTACCAGTATTGGTAAAAAAAAATTCAAAGGTTATTTGTAAAAATTAATTAATAAATAAATTGCGTGAAAATGTCTATTTTTGGATTTATTAAGACTAAAGTGGTGTGAATTTGGGAGTATATCGAGGTTTTAAAAATCGGACCGAGTAATTCGGTCCAATTGAAAAAAACTTGAATCGATCGGTAGTCTAGTTCGGTTTCATCTAATAATCTCTATGTATAAAAATTGGTCGGGTTAAATTTTTTTCAATCGGACCGGATGGTCTGGTCCGGTTCCATCCGATCCGATTTTTTAAAATTTAGAATATAGTTTTCAATAAACTTTTTAATAATATTATTAATATTTTAACAAGTATTATTAATATTAATAATAATTTATTAATGTTTTAACTGTTATAAAACCGAAACTAAAACTAGAGTATTTGGGAGAGAAGACTTCTTATGAAATTGGTATATACATCAAGATAACCCTTCTATTTATAGTACATTGCAAACACCTAATACACATTCAACCATCTACTCCATATATGTTATTGTGTTGGTTAAAACCAAACCAATAACCACCTACTCCATTTCAGTATTGTGT
>JAOSBM010000039.1:130897-147405 GCA_027568955.1 Erythroxylum tenue | reverse complement strand
TTGTTATTTCATATTAATTGTCATTATTATTTATTATTAAGATTTTTGAAAGCATGGTTGATGTAAACAATAAACTAATAAAGTATACAGTATAACTGTATAATATATCTGGACTATTTTGCAATTTTTAAAAATTTTAGTGACTATTTCATAAATTTAAAAATTTTCCGAAACGGTACCCGATATCAACCTTTTATTCTAGAACTCAATCTAGTATCGAACCCGATACGATATTCATAACTCTTATTAAAAGACCATTAAAATTTATGATTTATGTCATATTTGAAATTTGAAAAAAGATCATTAATTTGACGGAGACTCGGAAATATTTAATGGACCGGGGAATTGTTTTAGTTTAATTAATTGCGGTGCGGGCCCTCACAGAAAAACTCCAAAGCAGTATGGATGTCAATGTGGCATTCAGCGGCGGGAAGCCGGAAATTAGAAACTAAAATGGACCCGGGGAATGGGATTGAGATTGTCAGGAAGAAGCCCCAAAACCAAAACACCGAAATGTGGGGTTGGTTTGTTTTAGGCTTCTTCAAAATTTAGTCCTAAAACAAACCCCAAGCGCCAACGCTCCTACTTTCGAAATACCAAAATTATGGCGCTTTCACATTTCCATTTCTATAACTCTTCTCCTCTCCATTTCTCCTCCATTACATTTCTTCACAGTTCACACCACCCCACTCATCGTCACCCCCCATACCCCCAACAGTTGGAGTTTCCAAGGCTGCGAGTCTGAGTGTGAGTTCGATGGCGGAACAGGAGAATTGTGCCAGGCTCACGCGCGCTGCCAAGAAGCGGGCTGCAGCGGTTTCCATCGAGGAACAGCCCGTTTTGAAGAAACGGGTTGTTTTGGGGGAGCTTCGGAACTTATGCAATGTTGCGAAGGTGGGTTCTGGAGACGAGTCACAGAAGCAGAAACGTAAAGTAACGAAACAGTCCAAAGCGAAGAAGGCTATTGTGATTAAGAAGGAAGATGTTACCAGAGAGGATGTTCAGGACATTGATACTAAGTCCGATGATCCCCAGTTTTGTGGGCAATACGTTTCTGATATTTACGAGTACCTTCACAACATGGAGGTAGTTTGATCTTTTCTTGTTTGCTTTGTTTTAATTAATCGCTGGTCTGATGGGCTTGAGATTAATTATTTAGTTGATCGATTTTTTTTTTTCAGATGGATCCAAAGAGAAGACCATTGCCTGATTACATTGAGAAGGTTCAAACTGACGTTACTCCTAATATGAGAGGCATTTTAGTGGATTGGTTGGTGGAGGTAGCTGAGGAGTACAAGCTTGTCTCAGATACTCTGTACCTTACTGTTAACTACATTGATCGATACTTGTCGTTGAATGCCCTGAATAGGCAGAAACTTCAATTACTTGGCGTTTCTTCAATGCTCATCGCCTCGTAAGCCATGATTTTAGAAGTTGTTTTGGTTAACTGATTCTTGTATGATTTTGCTTAGATTTGTTATTTTAATAATGATAAGCAGGAAATATGAAGAAATCAACCCTCCAAATGTGGAAGACTTCTGCGACATTACGGATAACACCTACACCAAGCAAGAGGTATACTTTTCTTTATTCTTTTTTTTTTGGGACAATTTTTGGATTTGATTTGATTTCACGATTATTGATTGCTTTTGGTTGATTTTGAAGGTGGTTAAAATGGAGTCTGACATACTTAACTCTCTGAAATTTGAACTGGGCAATCCTACGATGAAGACATTTCTAAGGTATTGTCCCGTTCAACTTGTAATGTGCTTACATTAGATGACGCGTGTACGTATGTTGCTTATGAAATGTGATGACGTGTAATGTTTCTTAACAGGAGATTTACTAGGATTGCACAAGAGGATTACAAAGTAAGCAAACATTTCTTTAATCACTGTTGGTTGCAAAGAGGAAGCGAATGCTTTCTTTTCTTGACTTGTGATTAATTGTGCCTTTCTGCAGAGTGTAAATTTGAAACTTGAGTTCCTTGGTTACTATCTTGCTGAGTTAAGCTTGCTGGATTACAATTGCGTGAAATTTTTACCATCTTTGGTGGCTGCTTCTGTCATTTTTGTTGCAAGATACATTCTTCATCCAAAGAAGCATCCCTGGGTAAGAGTCATTTGGAGTCTTATTCTTTGACAATCAGTTCTACTGGCAATTGCTGATTCAAGTGTTATACAGAATCTAGTACTGCAAAAGTACACACGCTACAAGCCATCAGATTTGGAGGAATGTGTTCTAATTATACATGACTTATATTTGAGTCGAAGAGGTGGTGGACTACAGGTTGTCAGAGAAAAATACAAGCAGCATAAGGTATATTTACAATTAGGCAATCGAATATTTTAGCATAAGTTCACGTATTTCTAGAAGGGTATGTGTGTAATGTTCATTAACTGTAACAGTTCAAGTATGTGGCAACCATGCCTTCACCGCCAGAGATACCTGCTGCTGCCCTTGAAGATGTTACAGAATAACAAAAGAACAGCTGAGACCTAAATTTTTTTGGGACGACTGCAAAATGAACTTAACTGCATAAACTGGGTGTTTTGACTCACCAGCGGGTCTGGCACTAATGAGGATTAGCTTTGCGTGCTAGTGATGACAGTGATACGGTCTTGATGCTTGGCGTTTTCTTTGCCACTAGAATGACATTTGTGACATGAGCAACTGATTATGCTTATGGTTAACCGATTGAGAGTTTTGTCTTAGAAATCAGTGTAAATATTGACTACAAATGTCCATTGGCTTTGTTGTCTAAGTTACATAGAAACATTTTTTTCTTTCTATAAAGTGTTTAAATTATCTAACAAGCTTACATTTTGGATTGCTCCATAAATTAGATTTTATTGGGTTCCACTTAACATATGTTGGGCTGGTTGTATTTGTTACTCATTGGAGGAAATGGAAAAGGGATATTGTTGTAATTGTATTGTATCCATTCAGTTCTGAGGAAGTGCTTGAAAGTCTGGAAGGTTAAAGCGAAAATGGTGGGACACTCAAAGTAGTCTGGTTGTTTGGGCTGATCTGAAGTAATGCATATGTTTCGGGGCCAAGTTGTTTATTCGTTTGCTGGACTCAAAATATGCTTATCAGCGTTATTTTTTGTAGCAACAGGACCTTTTCCTTTTGGACAAGTGAATGAGGCTAAAGACCCAGGCCTGATCATTTGTGAATCGATACCTGACAATCCTGATTTCGCTTAATCCATTTAAACCAATCTTTTTCACTTGGAAGATGATTGCTATACATTCTGATTTCTTCTTTGCTGTGGAGATTCCCCTTTCCTCAGTCAAGTATTAATGTCAGTAGCAGCGTGAGAATCTACAAATACAATTACATATAACCATGTGTTGGACTTGGAGCCGATTATTGTGAATTACCAGAGTAATAAAGGTTAGAAGGACAAAGAATAGTTTACTGAAGGGAGTGCTATGAACTGTTAGGAATGGACTCAATTTCCTGGATTTGAAACGTCAGAAGCCCATGTGTTTCATACGAAACCTTTGCTACATTTCCAGATACCTCATTGTCAAAACGGCTGGTTATGGTGAACGTGAACCGCAAAAAGAAGAAAAACGGCATTTAGGTTTGAATGGAAGGTGTTTGTATTACCCAAGAGTTTCTTGGTTGAGAGACCACTCAAAACGTGTACTTTAAGTAATGATTCTGTGGGAAAATTTATGCCCTTCATTATAATTTCTTTACTTTAGTTGGCAAAAGATTTCCAGACTGCCCAATTTTAAGCTTTGCATGGAAAGGAAGATTAGGTTCCTGGAGAGAGAGACAGAGAGCAGATGATGAATAACCATCACTGAATTCTACACTGTTTTTTAGGTGGAGAACAGCAGATTCTTTCTGGCTCGACGAAATAGCTATAAAGAGCAAATTGACTACTTTCCAAAGCCGACAAACACTACCCGGACAAAGAAAAATTGCACAAGAGCCAAGACCTGCATACGCCATGATAAAATTGGACCCTGTGTGACCCTTATATTTGGGACTGAAAGCGACAGCAAAAGCAAATTAGGAAGCAAAAGTTCTCGTGATTTCCGAAGAAATATGTAAAGATTAAAGAAAAAGCATAAAGTTCCTTCGTGAGTTGTGTCCCTTGTTTGCAGGGTGTACTCGATGACACTTCTAAGTTATTTGAAGCTCTTCTTCTCTTCCCTTCCCCTTCCAAACAAAGCCACACAACTTTCTTTGCTTGTGCCTTTTTCTCTCTTGCCCCTTTCTCATGTTGGTCCCATGCCATGCACTTCTCTTCTTGAATCAGCAGAATCTCTCCATGTCTCCAGAAAGGAGTATAATTTCTCACCAAAACAAAATGCACTTTCAACTTGGTTTCTTACAGAAAAAGCTACTTGTTTTAATTGCTCTGTCGTTGTTAGTGTCAAGTGAAGGGGAGACGATGCTTGTCTATGGCGTAGGCGATCAGCTACCCGTTACACGAGAGAAACTGCAAGGGAAGCTTCATCTTCAACAACAGCAACAACAACATCAACGTCTGAGGCACTCGTTCGATGTGTTCATTTCAAGTAAAAGAAAAGTTCCAAATGCTTCAGATCCCCTTCACAACCGTTGAGCGATTCAATTTTCATCAGTCGTCCGTTTGCAAGGAATAATTTCTGTTCAGTGGGAAGTCGGGAGATTGGAGCTCCTAAGATGTGACGGTGCGTGGTGCATTCCGTCAATGATACTGGTGGTTGTGAACTTCCGAGTATAGGAAGCTACATTTTTGGATACCATGTCTTCAACAATCAGTCCCTAGGCTTGGGGTGTAAATCCGTATATCTTGTGTTTTGTATACTAAAATCATATGTATATGGATATGTTAGCAATCAAGAAACATGTTCTTTAGTAGTAGAAACATTTTGTGATGGATGTTTAACTAATCAAGTTACTCTCTACTTCAAACTTTCTGGGTATCGTCTATGTCATTCTGTAACAATTTCTCTTCCCCCTTTACATTTCGAAAAGATCCGCTCTTCTGAAATATTACAAGATACGATGATGTGATTTGGTAGTACTGCAGAACCTACGACTTGACAAACTTAGTCGTCCTGTTTGACCTTGAAATTCTCTTGAGATAGTTATGTCATCGTCAATAAAAAAGCGTGATTCGGAGATTGTTGATTATAAATAACCACGTTTTCCGGTGACTGGGTAATGGTAGCAGGAGCCGACTGTCTCTCTCTTTTTTCTTTTCCTTTATTTCATCCTAATTCTTGTGAGAAAAGGTTATGATATATTTTGACTTATACCGCAGTTATCTGTAGTTTGACAATTACAATGCCGACATTTATAATCTTTAACTTTAAAACTCAGATTTGAAGTTAAATTTTAGCATACACATCGCGGAAGGGAATTAGTGGACAAATCACTTTGGCTCATTTGGCCTTTTTTGTTGAACCGGACATACATACCATTCAGGAGCCACTACCGAACATTTTGGATGTACTTTCCCGAGACCTCAATGAAACCCTGTATAATCGAACTCGTTATAAGGGTCTAAGCGTTACGTGCTAATCGTTTTGTTTTTCTTTCCCTTGTATCAAAAAAAAAAAAACTTGATTTGATTCTTTTGACTTAATAACCTTCATTTCATGAATGGCTTGAGATTGTGGAGTAGATTAAGCTGGAGACAAGATCTACTATTACTTTGGCTTATTCTGTTTTATGAAATCTCAGTTATTTATTTCGAAATTTACATAAATAAATAGCTGAGATTTATTAGACACAATAAAACACCGTAATAATAGATAGAAGATTTGGACTCATTAAGCTGAGCTTGCACTCACATTGAATCTTGTGTGATTACATGTGTCACTAATTGCCCAACAGCGATTACTAATGTAGCGCGTTGGAACCTTTTGCATTATTCGTATGTACATGGCTATACAAACCAGATACCAATTGGCATACCAATGAACTAATTAACATGATTTGATTTTGGAGGACACAACCTTATATTTGGCAATAATTCTTTAGATATGCTGTGTTGAGGGGCAAAGCGTGGCCAAATTGAGAAACCCAAACCCATGACGATGTAGGGGAAGGGGAAGCATTCAAAGTTTCGAACTCCTAACTTCTGTTCTCAAATCATTAGAGACTAGGAAGAAGCAAAATCATCTTCCTCAGGGTGGATTATTGGTTGATCGATCGCATAATTACTCGCTAGAGCAGGCCTAACCAATCGGTGCTTGCAGTTCCTTTCCTAGGAAATCATTTGCACTGAACCCATCACCTCAAACATGGCGCAATCTATCAACTCTTTAAAAACTCCTTTCCGTTATAGCACTTAGTTTCTTTGTTCTTAAGAGGCAAAAATTACAGGTCGTGTATGCCACCTATTGCCAGCCTTGTACAAATTTTTTCATCCATTAGGAAGATGAGCCTACCGGCTAGAAATTAACTATCATCGAATCAAGGATGCAACAAAAAAATATTTTTTTTAATAATTTCTAATAGAATTATAATAATTGAATAATTTAAAAATACAAATTATAAAATATGAAATTATACCTAATTCGATATTCTTATTGAAATCTTTTCGATCTATCAACCACGAGCTATTTACGCATCTAACCTCTAACAGCATTTACAGAAGAGTAAAAAGATACTCAATTTTTTGAGAAAAAATAACCCTAATTCCCTTATACTTATTCCTACAAATAGAAAAAACACTAGAGTTTTATTTTTATTCAAATTGAAAATTTCAATTAAAATTAAACTCAAACTCTTATTATAATTTAATTTATTTTTAATAAAATCAAATATCTCATATTTAATTCCTAAATTTTCTCAAACTTTACAATTAAGTTCAACTTAATTAAAATTATTTTTCTCTTTTAAATTGCTCTTTATGTATGATCCATTAGGTTTCTAACAATATTTTAAAAATCGGACCGGTGACTGAACCGAAGAAGCAGATTCAATAGTCAATGATTCAACCGTGATCAAACCGGTGACTAATAAATATATAAATTTTTATTTTATATATTATATATAAAAGATAATTTTTAAGCATACTATTTAATTATTTATCTAATTGTAAACTTAACTTAAACCTTTACACTTCAAAACATACAAGCTTTTTTTTTTAAAGTTCACCAACACAACACAAAATAAAGGCATTTTAAATGGACCGGTCGATCCTTTCTTACACTGATTCAGAGGTTTTTATCGATCTGACTGTAAAATGAACGGGCCAATCACTCATAAAAAATAAGGGCTAAGCCAGACTGTTTCATGCTCCGGGTCACCGATTTTTTGATCCGACCGGTCGGTTCGGTCCGATTTTCAACACACTGGTTTCTAATATATTGATAATGACTATAAATTATAATTATAATTAGATAAATTAAGATTCCTCTTAATTTATATTTAATTATCCAATTAAATAATTTATAGTTATAAATCAAGATTGACGTCTGACAACATGTATGATCACCCAAATATCAAGAATGTCAAAGTAGTTTAACTTAATCTGTCAATACATGGTTATAATGTATAATTTAATTCTTTTGTCATTCAATGTTCCAATTTGATAGCATATGAATATAACATTTAATCTTTTAAACTCAATCATATTCGTTCTTACTAATTAGTAATTGATATTTGAAAATATTTTCAAATGTCAATTCACTCTGGCCAGATAATTTCTTAAACCACTACTAACCAAGAACATAGAACATTCTCTCTAATTACTATAGAGGACTAATCCTCTGTTAACTTACTCAATTATCTCCATTTCCTTCATAATGTATCAAAGTACTACCGACTTTGATGTCCTAAATAGAATAAGTCATAAATAGCATCAAAACGCAGTAATTCCCACATAAGAAACCTTGGTAATTTTAAGTCTAAAGATCAATTATATAATGATCATAATGAGAAAATTTACAGACACATAAGTAATATTCTATTTGGAATCCTTATAATTAGGTCACTTCAGTGAATTTATTCTCTAATAAGTATCTATATGTTTGTTTAAGTATCTCCATATTTTAATTTATGAGATCAATTTCTTTTTTCATAAGAAAGAAACATAATGTGTGCTAGTTTTATTATTTCATTGATATCCTATCTTGATGAAATTACAATTAAGAACAATTTGGATATAATATCTAAATGCAAATTGAATCTCATAATTATGTTCTTATCATAATTTCAATTACACAATACTTATTTCAAAATAATATATAAATGCAAATTGAATCTCATAATTATGTTCTTATCATAATTTCAATTACACATTACTTATTTCAGGGATTTTACCTTTAGTATAAAAACATTAAATGTAATTAACACAATATATAAACATAAAGATGCCTTTATTAATTAAAATAATGACAATAATAGTAATATCATAAATAAAATTGTAACTAACTGGTTGGTTGTAAAGACATAAACTCGCAATTTTTTCACTTGCACTAAAGCCAATCGCTAACATATCTAATACCACATCCATCCATATATTGATCAAGTCTCTTGACAATAGTTTAGTGAGCAGACATGCAAGATTCTCTTTAGTGGGAACTCACTCCAATGAGGAAACTTACTCCAATGTTATATTTTTTGCTCTACTATCTCCCAGTTCAAGTGAAACTTCTTGAGTACATGTTTGGAACATTAATGAGATCTTGGTTCCTTTGCTTGTGCAATGACATCATTGTTATCACATATAATACTATGCACTCAATAATGCTAGGAATCACTCCATGTTTAATGATGAACTTCTTGATCCAAACCAATTCCTTTGCAGCTTCTGACACTGAAATGTATCCTGCTTTGGTTATAGAATCTACAATGATTGATTGTTTGGAACTCTTCCAACTTATCACACCACTATTCAAAGTGAAGATGTACTCTAACTATGATCTTCTATCATCTAGATCTGACTGAAAACTAGTATATTGTCCCCTAAACTCTTATTTTAACTCCTCTATATACCTAGAAAATATCTTTAGTCTTTGTAAGTACTTTAAGATATTTTTCACAGTTGTCTAGTGACCATCACTAGGAATGACTTAAATCCTACTCGTTATACTTAAAGAATAAGAGACATTTGGTCTAGTACAAAGTATCACATATATATCCAATTACTAAAGCATATGGAACACAACCCATTTATCTCTCTCTTCTTGTGTCTTAGGATACATACTTTGTGAGAGAGAAATCCCATGTGACATGGGTTAGAATACCTTCTTGGAATTCTCTAGGCTAAACCTCTTTAGCACTTTGTCTATGTATGTGGATTGGGATAAGCCAATAAACCTTTTTGATCTATCTTTATAGATATTTATTCCTATAATATAGGTTGCTTCTCCCATGTCCATGGAGAAGTTTTTGGATAACCAAATCTTTAAAGACTGGAGCATTGTTATGTTGTTTCCAATCATTAATATGTCATTCACATATAGCACTAGGAAGACAATTGCAGTCCCACTAACCTTTATATAGACATATGGTTCGTCCACATTTTTTATAAATTCAAACTCTTTGATTGTCTCTTCAAAATGGATGTTCCAACTCCGTTACACTTATTTATGTCCAAAAATAGACTTTTGCAACTTGCATACTTGATTAGTAGATCTTTTGGACTCAAAACCCTCAGATTGTGTCATATACACATCCTTAACCAAATTCCCATTAAAAGAAATGTTTTTTTGACATTCATCTGCCAGATTTCATAATCATGATATGCGGCTATAGTCAATAAGATCCTTATGGATTTAAGCATAGCTACTAGCAAAAAGGTTTCATCAAAATCAACTTCTTGTTTTTGTTAGTAACCTTTAGCCACTAACCTTGCTTTGTCTGTATGTATATTACAATCCATACCAATTTTTCTCTTAAAAAATCTACAGGAATGACGAATGAGTGAAGACAAGATGAATGATGGTTAAGTGAAGCTCTTTTTGGTGAGACACAGCTGTATTACACTATTTTTTGGATTAACCATGTAATTCTTTGGAATCAAGTGAAGAAAAAAGTGACGAGTGAAGACACACGGTCGTGTATACACCTATGTTAATAACATATATGTTCATGTGTAATTATTATGTAGCTCTATGTAATCGTGTACATTTGTGACTTAAGTGATGATTTCCTGGCTCAACTTTATAATGTTTTTAAATAATTTTCAAAATGACGTCATTTTGGGCAAAACAACGTCATTTTGTGTTTGCCCATCGTGCCTTGGGCTGAGCCAAAATGCCAAGCCTACATGGAAGAGACATGGTCACTTACACGGTTATATATGTGACCGTGTATAAGGCAGACAACTTATTTTGGAATATAAAAGAGGAAAAGACATGGGTTGGAGTATAAAGTGGTGACCAAAACACCAAAACAGGAAGAAAAATAGAGAGAGAGCAAATAGTACAAGATTTTCATCTTTTTTTTTTCTATTGTATTTTAGATTAGTTTGAGAGTTTGTTGATTCATATATCAACTTTGGGTTTCAATCCTAAAACTTTATGAGACAACTTGTAGTTGTTGGGTGAGATATTAAACTTGAAAAATCCTTATTTAAGTTTAGTAGATTCGCTTATCGGTTTGACCCGTATTTTTTTCCTCTATACTGGAAATTTTTCCACATAAAATTTGGTTTTTTCTTCTTTATTAAGTTTTTATTTTCATACTGATTTTTTTTATTAAACTTGAATAGTGTGTTGTTGTTGATCTTTGGTTGATTTTTTAGAGAGTTATGTTTTTATCTCCCAACATTACTACCTAATATTCAATCAATAATAAATAATTGAACCATACACATAATTTTATAAAATCATACACTAAAATATTATAAGAAGAATTACATGAGTTGTTATGGCTTCTCTCACTATTTTTTTTCTTCTCATCTCTAGTTCTTTTTGGTGATTTTATGCTTCCTTCCTTATCTTGTTTTGTCTTCCAACTTGAATTTGACTCCTCTACCTCTCTATCTAACCTCCACCAGATCTATTTAGCTCCCCTCTTTTTTCTTCACCCTTATCTCGATTGATTTTTTCTTTTGCTGCCTCCTGATGAGGACTTTCTGGTAATTTTATTAGATTTTTCTTTCCTGCCTAAGCTTTGTTAGCTATTTTAAGTAACACTTTTTATCCACACACCCTTTCTCTTCTGAATCTTTACTAAAACTATAAAACCACCTGATAATGTTGTCAAAAAATCAAAATGATTTCCCACCTTTACTACTCCTTACACAGTAGATCAATCCTCCCCAACAACTATGTCCTTAACTACCTTCTTCTAAAAATTAGGTTTTCGTTCCAAAAAGCAATATTCCATCCTCTACATCAAAAGACCCTTCTCCCCTAAGCTAGCTCCAAACCCTTCCTCCTTTCTTATCTGTGCCTGTCATTACCAAATTATTCAAACCTCTTCACAAGTAAATGCATCCACTCCTCTTATACCTACCTTTTTTATGCTAAACCAAAAAGTTAGAAGCAAGTGGTTAGAGACCAATTTAATCTTACCTTACATTATTATCATCCTAAAAATCTAAAAGGAAGGAATGATTGTGCTAAACTTACATACCTTAAAGGAAGAAGCACATTATTGGGAGGCCACTCCAGTGGGTTGGATAGCATGCTAGCTTTCCCCCTAATCTAAAGATGGTCCAAAATCAATAGAAGAGTAGAGGACTCATTGAAGTTCTCTTAGTAGATGATATTCTTCTCCTATTTTCATTCTATTTGAAATCTGTTGCTCTCAAGATTTTTAAAGAAGGGCCCTGACAAGTCTTAACTACCTCTATTTCTTCAAGTATGAGAACCTAGTATAAGATTGGAAAATGAAAAAGCCAGTCTCATTCCCTATTAGATTAACATTCATAATATTCCTTTAGATTATTGGACAACAAAAAGGCTTTGTTTCCTGGCTAGTTACCTAGTTAAGGTTATATGTATGGATGAGAACACAACCAAGAGGAGGAGAATTGGTTATTCTCGAATGTGTGTTTGAGTTGACATTACTAAGGAGCTTCCTGATCAAATCCCTATTATGAGATTAGGGTATGGAAATGGATTAATTAAATATATTGTCATATTATCTTACAATTGGAGGCCTTTTATCAAGGCACAAGGTAAAATGTGGAGGCTTAATAGTAAACTATTCAAAAAGGGATATTATAATGAATTAATAAGCATTGAGGAGAGTGTCAATTAAACAAAATTTCTGTTCCATTAAGCAATACAGAATTGGAACCATATTTGAAGCCTATAGTTGCTATTGAAACTATTGTCACTAAGGAAGTATCTATAAAGCAGCTCAAGGAAGAATCTTAAAATTGTACAAGCAGTTAAACAACTATTTCTTCACCCAGCAGCCTTAAATCTGATATGAATATAGTGGAGACTACTAGTAATGAGGAGCAATTCCAAAGTGCGACAATAAGGAAATCCCAGAGGATCAATAATAGAAAAAGCTCCAAAGGTAAACATACTTGATGTCAATCTTAATTTGGAATGTACGTGGATTGAATTGCCCTAATAAGTTGTATGCTTTGAGGGATTTTTATATGTAAGGAAAAGCCTTATGTTTTGGTCATTTTGGAAACAAAGATTAGAAAAGAAAATTTGAATAAGTTAAAGATAGTGGGACCCTAATGGGATTTTTTTACAAACCTCTAACATCATGCTTATGGTATGATTATTACATGTTTTTAACACTCTTTCTATTAAAGTGGAGGAGATGGACTCAAATGAACAAGTCATACATTTGAAATTGCATTATATAGTGGAAAATCTTTCAATTTTTTCTTCCATTGTCTATGGTTTTAATCTAGCTTTAGTATGAAGGCGACGTAAGGAAGATGTACAGTGGCTTGGCTAATATAGAGAGATGTACAGTGGCTTGTGTTAAGAGTTTAGGGGTTACTAACTTGAGATTGGAGGGTCATATGTACATATAAAGTAATAAACAATCTTCAAAATGGTTTATTAAGAAGAAGTTGAAAGGGCTCTTGTGAATTATGCTTGGCTTAATATTTTCCCAAAAAGTAAAGCTATTTTTATAGATCCCATAATGTCTGACCATACACCCATCAAAATAGAGAATCTTTTTAAGTTGTTTAAAGGTTATACTCCTTTCAAATTTAATAATTTCCTAGTAGAGGAGCAAGGTTTTCATGATGTTATTCTAAAGGGCTTATAGAAGCTGCAATTCATGTGTGTATATAAGCTAAAAGTTGTCAAAGAGGATCTTTAAAAAAATCAATGTCAAAAAGGTCTAAATACCAAAAAGCTATGGAAAAAGCAAGAGAGATTTTAGCCTCCACTTAAAGCATAATTTCATTAAATTCTAGAGACCCCTTATTGTTGTGTTATTCCCCAATGGCACCCAAGAGGGGAGGGGGTGAATCATGTGAAATCAAAATTTTGACTTATGTTTAATACTTTTAAGAAAAGTGTCACAAATTATCACAATAGGTAAACAAGAAAATAAATTAAATTATAAATGAAAGAGTAAGGGAACAGAAATGCAAACTAATTTATAGTGGTTTAATAAACAATCCTTGCCTACATTTACTCCTAATAGTTGTCTTAGATTTCCACTATAGATCTTCTTTTAAGGTGAAGAATATCCTTTATACAATCTTTTATTTTGGTAAAGGGGAACCTCCTTTTTATTGATTCTTCAAGGCAATAACTTATATAAAAGAATATCCTTTTATTTCTATAAACTCTCAGTACATCCAATTTAGCGACATTAACCTATGTTAGTCGACCACTAACTTATATAAGTCGACCAATCACCCTATGAATATGATTTTAACAAACTCAAATGTTCAAAAACAATTTGTTTAATCTAATTATGAATAAAAAACTCCTCAAAATATTTCATAAAGATTATTTGAAAGATTATTAGGATTTTATATTAAAATAAAAAATTTCAATGCCTTTTGATTAATGTAAAGACTTATGTAATAAAAAAAGAAATGTTTATGCATGACAAGCCTCTTAGATTATCAAAGTCAATCAAGATGAGTTTATAATAAGTAACATATGAAATAATCTCAGTGTGCCTTGATCTATTGCTTGACTTTATCCTCATCTCAAAGATTGCAAAACATCGTCTTGTTCTCATATTCCCTCTCATCAACAACACTAAAAGAAATTGTCAGTAGTACTTATGTTTTTTTATCATTAAAACTTTGATTAGAACCTCCTTTGGTTCAATATTTGGTAAAGGAGAATTTTTTTTTAGGATTATCTAAAGGATCAAAAATAGGTTCTCTGTCATTTAGGGGTAAGGTTGCATATTACTAAACCTTCCCAAACCCTGCATACTAGTGAGACTTTCACTGAATTGTTGTTGTTGTTATAGGATTATTTAAAGGCTATTAAGATTCATCCTTCCTTAATTCAATATAGATATATGGTCCATTATATCAAGGAGGGTGATAAATGCTCCAAGTTTTTCTTTAACTCTCTAGCTACTAGAAAGAACATAAACATAATCAGCTTTATTTTATCCCATAATGGTAGTGTTCTGAATGAACAAAGTGATATCTTAAGGGAGGCAGTTAACTATTTTGAGATTATGATTGGTTCTAATTTAAGTACCTCTCCATCTTTGGATGAGGTAGGCATGTTTATTAGAAAGAGAATTTTAACAAGAGACTCAATGGAGCTCATAAAGCCTACAGAAGATAGAGAAATTAAGGCCATTTTTTTTCTAACTTAATGGAATGAAAGCCCCAAGTTTGGATGGGCTTAATGGTTTCTTTTATTATAAAACATAAAATGAAGTATGCTTCTTTGTTTAAAATGCAATGCATGAGTTTTTTTACTAAAGGCTCTCTACTCAAAGAGATTAAAAAGACCATTATAGGCTTAGTACCTAAGTGCTCTAACCCTTTCAATTTCGATGTCTTCAGGCCTATCTCTTGCACCAACTTCATCTATAAGATTATTGTTAAGATTCTGGCTAATAGACTGAAAGGTGTCCTTAACTTAATAGTCAGTGACAACCAAGGGGCATTCATGAAGGAAAGGAATAGTGGAGACAATATTTCAATAGTCCAGGAGCTCTTAAAGGGAAATTATAGGAAACACGTGTAACATCCCGTCCTCACGTTAAGGGTGAGGATCGAAATTTCAGTATATGGGAGCTCAAAGAGAGATGAAGGAAATGCATTTTTTTTGCTTATGCATCATATTAGCATATATGCACATAAATATTGAACGTTTGCTCATAAAAAGTGGTACATGCATTCATTGACAACTTCCGGGTATAAATGATATTAAATGTGATTTTATTGAAAATGAGGAGTAAAAGGAGTAGAAAGAGTGATCTTGGTATAAGTTGTGTTAAGGAAAGATTTAGAAGCAAGATGGTTAGTAATCTAGAAAATGTTGACTGAATATGCTTCAGTATTTTGGCCACAACGTTTTCTTTAGTTATCCAAACGAGATGATTCTTGATTTGGATGATATATAGCTTCATTTCATATGAAGACATCGAGTTTCATTTTTGTCTCTAAGAGTCTCAAAAGTTGCCATGAAGTTGAGAATAGGGTGCAGGGCGTGAAAGCTGGTCATAAAATTTGTGTTCCAAATTTGGGAGAATATCTGGGTTTAATTTAGATAGATTTTGGCAAATTTTCCTTCTGAAAAGTTGTAGATCTTTCTTTTATCTTTCCAACAGTATATAGTATGAAAAATTTAGACATCGGAGTCAAAAGTTATGGTCTTCACAAGTGGAGATGTTCTGGAGCAAAAAGTAAGACAAAGTTACTGTTCACCCACTTCGTCTGAACACTGTTCATCCGATTCGTCTGATCACTGTTCATCTAATTCGTCTGATCACTGTTCATCCAATTCGTCTCATTACTGTTCATCCACTGCGTCTTATCACTGTTCATCTAAGACGAAGTCACTATTTATATCCTATCTTCTGTTCCATTTTTGACCTTTTTAGAGGCCGAATCTTGCTTTGGGGTCTTCATGAGAGTTGTAGTTCTTGAAGTCTTCTTTCCAAGAAGCTAAAGAACACCTCAATCAGATGTCTTTATGAAAAGTTACAATACTTTTACCAACCTTATATTGTCTGACGATGTCACTTCGTCTCAAAAATGACTTCATATCGACTGATCCATTATTGACCCCTCAAACGAACTAATTTGCTTTCGACTTCTTCATACGAGTTATAACTCTTGAATTGTTCTTTCCAACTATATAAAGAACTCCTCAATCCGATATCTGTAGGGGAAGTTATGACAAATTTCCCAAGCTTGTATCGTCTGATGATGTCACTTCGTCTAAAAAATGACGCCATATAGTCTGATCCATTGTTGACCTCTCAGATGAAAGAATTTGCCTTTGAGTTCTCATGAAAGTTGTAGAACTCGAGGTCCTCTTACCAATGGTTTAAAAACAAAGTCAATCTGACATCGGGAACAAAAGTTATGGCATTCGTACTGAGACATGTACATTCCAAGTAAGGGCAGAAACGTGTTGGAGTCTTTTAGCCATAACTTCTTCTCTAGACCTCCA
>JAOSBM010000039.1:102611-115663 GCA_027568955.1 Erythroxylum tenue | reverse complement strand
GTTTAGTCTTAGGGTTTCCAACGCGATAGTTTTCTTTGTTCACGCTTCGGATGTCGGATCCGCTTTGATTTGTCTCCACTTTCATTTTTGATTGATCAGCTTGTTTCGATTTGATTCGTTTTCGTTTGCTTTGATCCGATTCGCTTTCGGTTCGCATTTTGTCCTTCGAATTTTTTTGATTTATGATTCTTTTGAATTCGATTTCGCTCGTTTTCGCTTTCCGCCTCTTCGTTTTTCGTTTTCGTTTATGCTTTTTTGGTTGGGGTCCAGTTCCGAGATCGGGCCCCAACAAATTTTCTCTTAAGTGTAATGACTAGAAACATGTATCCTAGCATTCTTATTGAACGTCATATTCCATTAATCTAGCGATTGAATCAATTAATCCCTAGTTGTGCACCTAGAAACCAATGAATTCAATTGGAAAGACAGATCTGATGATATCCAATGTTCATTAACAACATGAAAAGTATCCAGAATATCTCACCATAATAACATGTAACATGGATCCCTCAACCAATATAAGAAAATTAGCTACTCATAATTGAATTGAAAACAAAGAAAATAACAAAGTAATATGTCTCCATCCCTGGTCTTTTGATGAAAGCTACGAGAATCCCAATTGAAATCTGCAGAAAATGTAAAATAACAGAACAAGAGAGGTGCAGCAGTCTAAAATCCCAAAACCTACGATAACCCTAAAACCATAGACGGAGCTACGAGGGGGCCCATGGTGCACTGGGCCCCCCAATATTTAAAAAATTAAATATTTTTATTTTTAATATATATATATATATATACAAGGACGAAATTATTTGGAGCCCATTGGTACACTGGCCCCCCCAAGATTTTAAAAAATTAAATATTTAGGCCCTCCTATCTTAAACTTCTAGCTCCGCCACTGCCTAAAACCTAATATGTATGTATATATATATATGCGGCAATCACCCAAGTCTTCTATTTGATATTAATCTCCTCATTATCTTCTCTTAATTTTGTCCAGATTAGATGCTCTTCTAATTTCGGTAGGTGACTTCTTGGAAAGATGGCAAGGGAATCTTTAAAGATTGTGTTTTACTTGAAATCAACTTCTGAAATTTTATCTGTAGATTCCAGATTTCATCCTTAGGCGTGCCTACGTTTAGTCTCTGAATTTCGGCCAAATTGGTGATTTTGTATTTCCTTCCTTCTTTTGCATCTTTTTGATCCTATTTTGTCCCTAAGGTGTTGAAAACCATCTGTAAATAATTATAAAGCAATTCCATCAAATTCGGACAATAATTTCAACACCTTAACAATATTAAGTCCAAAATAAGTGCAATTAAAATGACTTATCAAAATCCTCCTACTCCTGTTTCTCATATCAATTGTTAAAGATAAAGAATGCAATATGGAGTAATGTATCCTGTATGATTGGAGATGGAAGAAGTGTTAACCTATGGTATGACATCTAGAATGGCCAAGGATCTTTATTACTTAACCAAATTTTAGGAATATATTGAGGGAACATTCTTTACAATCAAAAGTCTTTCCTTTGATTGAAGGAGAAGGAAGGAACTTTCCCAATTCTATTGGTCACTTAAAGCCCCTAGTTCTCCTAACTTGATAATCTTGGACCAATATTTCTAGTATAACTTTCCCATCAGCATAATCTCTAATAGGTAGTGTAGGGAAATTCTCCAACATTCAGGTCCTGTGGTGGACTGGTATAGATGGTCTAGAAGACTTTGAGGCCTATAATGTCTTTCTACTTTGGTTGGCAGTGAAGAGCAAGCTGAGTACATTAGATAGACTACCCAAGATACAACCTATTTTCTCTCTAATTATAGGGAAGAAAGCAAGGATCACCTATTCTTTAGATGCAAATACTTAGGAGAATATGAAGCCGAGTTAAGAGGATTTATCACTGAATTTGTTGAGAATACCCACATGTGAGTGTCTCACATCAGAGAAAAAGGAGAAAGAAGACTAACTTATAAGCCTAGTGGGCTACTCCACCTATTACCAATTGGTTTTAGGATGGAACCTCACTTGGGCTTGTGTGTGGTCTAACTTTCCTCCTCGTTTAGGCCTGTAAGCCCATTGCAAATTTAACATGGTATTAGAGCTAATGAAGATCTTGGCCTACTGGTGAAGGATTTGAAGTCTGCCTGGAGCTAGTGGCCCAACAGTATTGTTTACCATAGGAGGGGGCCCATTTGAACTCAATTAAAAGTCCAGCTCTGATGAGGATTGTTTACGTACCTCTCCATATTTCTCAAGTAAAAAAGGACTCATATGTGAGGGGGATTGTTGAGAATACCCACATGTGAGTGTCACATATCGAAGAAAAAGGAGAAAGAAGACTAACATCAGGCCTAGTGAGCTACGATCCACCTATTGTCAATTGATTTTAGGATGGAACCTCACTTAGATTTGTGCGTGGTCTAACTTTCCTCCTCGTATGGGCCTGTAGGCCCATTGCAAATTCAACAGTACCATTTTTGCATTTTCACTACCGGCGGTGATCCAATGGCTATTGAAAAATCCCAAAATTCCTCAAGCTATTAAGAAGCTTATTTCATAGCTACATGTACATGCATATATGAGATGTGGGGTTAGTGGAATGCTAGGAGATTTAGAAGCAAGGAGAGGACTCTAGAGGAGATTAAAGAGGTTGTTCTCTATAGTACTATAGATCAACTCCTTGCATGCAAACACTGCTTAGACTTTGATCATAACCTAATATTGTTATGGAAACTCTAAACGTCTAAGTATCTTTATCGGTAATGCAATCACACACTGCATACGAGTAAGTAAAAAAGTACGGGTAAGTTTAAGTACCTAAGTAGATAACAAAGGGAGTTCTTAACTCTATGAAGTCATAACTCCATCACTGTTAGGATAAGTAAGAAGAAAATAATAACTCAGTTAGATTTAAATCCACTGAGATCTAATTAAGAAGTGTACAAGAGGAATAGAAGTACAAAAAACTTCACTCACATAATGAATTGAGTTGGGAGCGATTGTGATGAACTCCTCAGCATTTTCTCTACAGGTAGAGGCTACGAATCCCTGATTTGGTAAAGGTTGTGAAGGGTGAAATAACGTATGTGGTTTTCTACTTACTATAGAAAACAATGGCCCTGTTTGGTAAATAGCTGATTAACTATTTTTTGACCAATTGAGGGGTATTTAACTTTTTGGCCATATTAAACCGCTGATAATTATATTTAGTAATCAGCTAATTGGGTTGACAGATTGAACTCAATCCACTATTTTTGAAAATGCTCCTCATAGGAGCGTTTTGCTCTAGTGACTGAGAAATTAAGGGACAAAAAGACGATTGTGTCCAAAAGTTATTACAAATTACCTCATCTTTTATTACTATTGATACGACGCTAAGAGAGGAGAGGAGAGAAAAAAAGAGAGAGAGATAGAAATAGAGATAGAGATAGAGATAGAGACTGTAAGTTTGTCCTCTCCTTTTTCCCTTCTCACCTACATACTCGATTTTTTTTGGGAATTTTTTGCTTTGAATAATGATTTTGACATCTTTTGTTTTATTTAAATTCTTATGAGAATATTAAAAAAAACTAAGATATAATACTCATGTCCTTATAAATCTTTTTTTATGTTATGCCCTTATAAGTCATTTTACATATAAACAACTAATACTAAACAATTAATTTTATCAAACATCTTTAAATAAACAACTGATGTTATTTGCAGGTCAAATCAGCTATATTATTTCGTTATCAACTAACTGTTGATAAATCAACTAATAGTTAATGCAATTCGATGATTGCCAAATAGGGTGAATATGATTTGATGTATACCGTGTAATGAAACGGTGAGTTATGTTATTTTATGAAGCGGCCCTAGTTCTTACCTGCTATGTACTAATATATATGATTCCACGGTTATATGGAACCCATTTTGTACTTAATGAAATATTTCTTAATTTTTCCAAAAAAGAATTACATGAACTTCTAAAGTTAAAATTTAAAACACAAAATCTAAAAAAAAACAATTTCTTGGCAAAGGATTTCTAAAAAAACCATTATAGGGGACCTTTGAGGTATTAATTCTTGATCTTTCAATTTAAGGTGCATCTAATAGCTCATTGGACTTTATGGAAAAATGTTTAATCCTTGCAATTTAATTTCAAGTTATAATATGAAAAAGATGGAATAGGCATGCTCATTTACATAAAAATTATGTAGCATATGTGTTATTTGTAGTTTCATAACTATAACAAAATAAAGAGATAACAAATTAAAAGTGTATAACATTTTTAAGAATTTTTAACTTAGTGTTAAATATTTTAAAGTTTTTAATTTATTTATTACCCTTTTAAAACTTCAATAAATCAAGTCAAATTTTTTGTTAATATAACATGTTCAAAATTAACGTAGATGTCTATTGATTAACTATACAAATACAAATGCTTAAAAAAAACTATACAAATAAAAATAATATTTTGACCTAATTTATACCAAAATTTAAAAATTAATCACTAAATTAAATTTTTTTAAAAAATTTGGCACTAAATTGAAAATTCTAAAAAATGATATATTTTGAATATTTTATTTCTAAAAATAAATGAAATTACAAATAAATTTGGAATAAGAACCAGTAAAATGAACGATAGTAAACAAAGAGTTTGCTAGTATCAGTTGCATTGATGCTAGCCAACCTATCTCTTACTTCGCCTTTTCTTTTTATTTGAGTTTCTATTTTCACCATTAGGAACTAGGAAGTCCTATTAGCAAGTGACTGTATAGTTAGTATTTACTAATCACGTATAAATAAAATAAACAAAATCTAGTTTTATATAAAAAGCTTTAGTATGGAAAAAAGCGAGACGAAGTAACTCTCGATATAGTAGTAACCGAATGACTTATAAACTTTAGTTTCGTAAAATTTGAATTGTCAAACTAAGCTAAGACTTGAAGTATACTATTTAATATCTTGTCCTACTTAATGTGTCAATTATTATATGGCTGATTTTAAATGATTATCATTATATTTGGGTATTATTTGATAATTGGACCTTGTTGTGTTTATGTGAGACTCTTCCTAGATAAGTTTGATAAGGATTAAAATAATAATTAAGATGAGATTTAAATGGATAGTCTATTGTGGGATAATAGCTATCTAAGGATGCAAATTTCTGAAAATTTGACTTGATTATGACAGTTGAATTATGGCTGAAATTTGGGTGAGATATGGGTTGAAGTGTTAGTTTTCATATGACTTCTGAATGTTGTGATTTTAAGGGTTATTTTGATGATTTTCGGCAACAAATTTGGAGTGGATATTAGCTTGTGTGTTGCTGAATTTTCGGAATGATGGGATCATGTGGTTTTGGGGTTGCATTTTTGGTTGTGTGCTTTTTTTCTACAGCTATGTATTTCTTTATCCTTGAATGAAAAATGAGGGTGATCTTGCATCATATTTGTGGCTGATTTTTTTAAGATACGATTTTGATTGGGTGCTACAACTTTTTGTCAAGGTCTTACAACCTTGATGCTGGTTTTCATTGTGAAATACATTTCTTTTTCTGTAGCTGCATATTCTTCTGTTTTTGAATAATCATTGAGGGATGTATTGTTTTGTTGATTATGTTGATTTTGGTAGCTGAGTATTCTCCATCTTTACACAACAACAAATGGTTGTGTGATTGTTGATTTTGTGTGATTTTGGCATCTGCGTTTTTTTTTGTTTTTTAACGTCCATTAAGAGCAATTGGGCAACTGGTTTTTCTGGGGTTTACGTGAATCTTTGGTGGCTATTGATTTTCGATGGAATGTTAATTGTGCGGCTGTCTTTTGTGATTTGTGGTGTACAAAAGCTCTAGACATTTTCTTGATTTTAGTAGCTATTATGCTTAATCGTTGGTGATTTATGTTGGGCTGATTGAGAGTTGATTTTGTGTGTTTGTAGTGGTTGTGGTGTGCGTAAAATTCCAATAGGCGTCTTGGTTTTTACAGCTCCGTTGTTTATAACATTTCAGTGAAGAAACATTTATTTTGTTGGTGATTTTTCCATATTGGGGAGTTGTGTTTTTTTATCTATTGTGATGGAATTTTTGGGCTATCAACAATAATGGTTTTTTGCGAAAAACTTCCAGCAATCTTGGTGTTTTTATAGATTCATAGTTTGTAATGTTTTCGGTGGAAAGACACTTGTTTCTTTGGTGACTTTTCAGCTACTGTGCGTGGGATATTCCAGTAACGATATTGAAGCTTTATGACAGATTCTTTTGATGAACAATTTCTCATTCTTTCGTTGACAAAGTTACATTAGTAGGGAAGTTGTTACTCTTTCTTAAATGTCTTTGTTTATGTTTGTTGTTATTTGTTTGTTGTTATTTCAATCACTTGAGTTATTTTATTTTCATCCTTTACTATCAAATACTGTTGAGAGAGTCCTCTGTTGAGGTTAGTATGAGGCGGTTGTACTATTGGGTATGATTAACTTTCACAGGCAGTGAGGAAGAGAGATAATGTCAAAGGTTGGGTGAGTTGGCTCTGTAATGCCTTGAGTAAAACTATTGTTATATCATAGGAGAAAGTAATTAAGCTGGGTGAGGGCCTCGTAGATGTACGTAAGGTGTGCCGAACCGCGTTATCAAATCTCGGGTGTTGATTTGTTTATTTTACATTTAATTTTTCTGTTTTTGTTTGTGCTAGAAACAACTGCGGCTGAACCATAATTTTTACAAAACTATATCCTATTGGAATTTTAATTGGTATCAGAGAGGGTCACCAAATCAGAACTTGGTACAACAAGTTGGTGAATATTCGTGTTTCGCAATTGTGACTACAAGAGAAGGAGCATCAATTACTAGGCCTCCACTGTTGAATGTCTCCAATTATCCTGCATGAAAATCTTGGATGAGAGTGTTTATTCAAGCACAGGGAACAAAAGCATGGAACTCAGTGTAACACGGTTGGACACATCCAGTTATAATTGATGACAAGGGAGATATAGTATTGAAAGATCCATCTAAGTGGACAAGAGCTAAAGAAAAGAGAGCACTTGGAAACTCTCAAGCCATGCATGCCATCTTTAGTGATGTTGAAGAGTTGAGAGTGGATGAAAGTGAAATTATTGGAGACTTCCATAAGAGACTGCGTGACATAGAAAACTAAGCACATCAACTCGGGAATAAGTACTATAACCTTAAACTGGTTAATAAGACATTGAGATCACTACCTCCGAGGTTCATATCAAAAATTGCGGCAATCGAGGAAGCTTATGATATCAATGAATTATCATTGGATAAGATAATTGGAATTCTTATCAATTTTGAGATGAATTTGTTAAGGGACAAACAAGAGAGGAATAAAGGATTGACATTGCAAGCCGAGATTGGTAAATTCGTGAATGACTTAGAAAATGAATTTGATGAGAATGAGGATATGAGGTTATTGGCAAGAAATTTCAGCACGTGATTAAAGAAAATGAAGAAGGATAAACCCGAGTTTAGATAGAACCGTGGGAGTTCATCGAACAACAACTTTAAACAACAAGCTAAAACTCAAAAGGGTTAAAGAAAAGTGAAGAAAATTCAATGTCATATATGTCAAAGCTTCAGACATATGCAAGCAGAATGTACTAATACCTTGATGAAGAGAAAAGGGAAGTCTTATACTAGTACTTGGAGTGAGAATGAATCCAAAAGTAAGTACGGTAGTAAAGAGGATTTGTGAGTAATGCTGCATTGGTTGCTTTATATAGCAAAAGTCCTTGCTTAACAGTAACCAAGAAGGAAGAAATTGATGATGAAATCATGGATAAATCAGTCCAGAATTTCAAGAAAAATGCAGATGAATTAGTCCAAAGTTTAGTTTCAGATCATGACAATGATTTAGAGGACAAAAGTGAGTATATTTACAAAGCCTATGAGTTAATGTATGCAAAATAGGTGCAAACATGTAAGAAGAATGAAAAGATAAAAAAGGAAAACTCCACTATAAGGAACATCATTCAAGATTTAAAGAAGAAATTGTTATCTACAATAAATGAGCTTGATAAGAAATTGTTATCTACAATAAATGAGCTTGATGAAACAAAGTTGAAGTTGGTCAGAACGAAAAAGGGAATAAGAATGTTAAATGGAGGTATCGAAAAGTTAGAAAAGTTGCTAGAAATTAGTAAGATTAAAGGAGACCTTCAAGGAATTGGCTATAAAGGTGAATGTTCTATGTCAAATGATGAGAAAAATGGTACGACTAGATCTGTCCAAGGAGAAATCTTATGGAAGAATAGAAAGTTCACACCTACATATCACTTTTGTGGGGGTAATCGGGTATATAAGGCCGAATTGTTACAAGCTGCTACAAATGATATTTTAAAGGGATTAAAACTGAAAATTTAGACATTCTCTATTAAATTTCCAGCAGTAGCCCATGTTACCAAAGCGAACTTGGGTTAGAAAAAATCAGCTCACACATCATAACAGACATACAGTTAATATCAGAAACTGTCCAGAACCATAGTTAGTTGTTACTGGAAAAGAAATCAACTAGATATCTTACGATAGAGATGATGTGACAAGGAATAAGGCTAGGTTTGAATTTCTTCGAGGAGCACACGGACTGTGCGATTTACATTTTTAAGTATAGTTTGATGTTGTTTCTTAAAAAAGGGGAGGTTGGAAGAGTTAACATCTAAATTTTTTGAGTTTTTATTTATTGGTTTTCTAACATTCAGTTGATTTTTATGTGTCTGGCTTTTACCTAGTTATTAAATAGTAAGTGAGAATGAGGCTCTGCTTGATAATTTGAAACTTCTGCTTTTGGATTTTGATTTATGGAGCTATGTCGAGAAAATGTTGATGATTGTTTGGAGAACTATAAAAGATACAAGTTTTCTATGATTTGGTTTTATCAAGTTTTATCTTGGTTTCTCTCTATATCGTGGGCTGTAAGTGTTTTGGCAATATGCTTTCATAAGGTTTATGTGAAGAGGAAATTGATTAAATTTGATTCTGATTTTTTGAATGCATTTTTGGAGTTTATGAATTTGATCAGTCTTATAAAGATGGAATTGAAGTGAGAAATGATATGTTGGCATATGTATTAGCTGGTGGTAAATTGTCATCTTGGCCTTTTGCTGTTGCACTACATGTTTGATTCTTCCGCTGCACCTACTACTAATTTTGATGCTTCTTTATTTGCTGAGATTAATCGCATTAAAGACATTCTTCATTTTGAAATTGTTTTGTTCCAAGGGGGAGAGATAGGACTGTTTCATCTTATATGTCTGTTCAATTCAGGGGGAGATTTTAAGGCATCTCTTTAACTATTAGTCTTACTTTTTGGCATTTTTTTATCCCAAGGGGGAGAAATTTAGATGATTGGATAATTGTGGGATTATTGTTTCTTTGGATGTTTCTTGAACTTGAAGAACTTGATGGATGTTCTTTAGAATTGATGTTTGATTAAGGGGGAGTTTCCATATGTTTTGTTAACTTGATACTATGCGTTCAATTATCTTCTTTAGGGGGAGTTTTAAATATGTAACAAATAATGCCATAAAGGGGGAGATTGTTAAGATATAGGTGGTGATATTTTATATTTAATTTCGGACATTATTTGATAATTGGACCTAATTGTGTTTATGTGGGACTCTTCCTAGATAAGTTTGATAAAGTTTAAAATCCTAATTAAGATGAGATTTAAATGGATAGTCTATTTTGGGATGATGACTATCTAAGGAAGCAAACTTTTGGAAAATTGACTTGATTATAGTAGCTGAATTTTGGCTGAAATTTGGGTGAGATATGGGTTGAAGTGTTAGTTTTCGTATGAGTTTTGACAGTTGTAATTTAGGGGTTATTTTGATGATTTTGACAACAAATTTGGAGTGGATATTATCTTGTGTGCTGAATTTTCGGATGATGGGATCACGTGGTTTTGGGGTTGAGTTTTTGATTGTGTGTGTGTGTTTTGTTTTTCACACCTGCGTATTTCTTTCATCCTTGAACAAAAATTGAGGGTGATCTTGTAGAATATTTGTGGTTGATTTTTGTGAGATATGATTTTGATTAGGTGCTACAAATTTCTGTCAAGGTCTCACAACCTTGTTGCTGGTTTTCATCGCGGAATATATTTCTTTTTTTGCCCCTGCACATTCTTCTGTTTTTGAATAATCGTTGAGGGCTGTAATGTGTTGTTGATGATGTTGATTTTGGTAGCTGAGTATTCTCCATATTTGCACAACAACAGAGGGCTGTGTGATTGTTGATTTTATGTGATTTTGACAATTGTGTTTTCTTTTGTTTTTGAACGTCCATTGAGAGCAATTGGGCAGCTAGTTTTTCTGGGTTTTACGTGAATCTTTGGTGGCTATTGACTGTCTTTGGAGTGTTAATTGTGTACTTGTCTTTTGTGATTTGTGGTGTATAAAAACTCCAGATGTTTTCGTGATTTTAGTAGCTTCTATTCTTGATCATTTGTGTGATTTTTGTTGGGCTGATCGGAAGTTGATTGTGTGTGTTTCTGGTAGCTGTTGATAGTGGTGGTGGTGGTGTGCGTAAAATTCCAGCAGGCATCATGGATTTTTCACCTCCGTTGTTTGCAACGTTTCATTGAAGAAACGTTTATTTTGATGCTGATTTTTCCAGATTGGGGAGCTGTGTTTTTTGTCTATTGTGACGAAAATTTTGGGGTGTCAATGATATTGGTTTTTGACAAACCGTAGCGGATAGTTTCGCAAACTTTCCGATTTGTTTATAACAAACAAAAAAATCAGAAAAATTAAGAGAACCAAAAATAAATCAACACCGAAAATTTGGTAACGCAGTTCGGCACAACTTGCTTACGTCTGCGGAGCCCTCACCTAGCTTAATAACTTTCACCGAAGTACAATAGATTTACTCAAGGCTTTACTGAGCCGACATCACTCAACCCTTGATACTATCTCTCTACCTCACTTCCCCTGAAAGAATTTCATACCCAATAGTACGACCACCTTGTACTAACCTCAACAGAGAATTTTCTTAACCAATCTTTTAAGGAAAGAAAAATGAACAATAACTCAAGTGATTAAAATAATAAAGAACGAAAACTAAATACACTTGAGATAAAAAAAAGAATAGCTTCCCGATGAGTTCCGCTCCACTGATATAGATCTGGAAGTCGTCGCAACAATAATGGGCTGATTCATATAAACACCAACACAAAGCCACAAGGTAGCTAACACTGACCCACTCCACTAATACTCTTTTCACCGTAGCATAACATTCATTGCGTCATGAAATCATACCCATAGCCACGGTTCAACAACAGCAGAGATTCACTTCAATTCACTCAATAAGAAAACAATTTCTATGACATCAATACATGCTGACCAACACACTACACCGTAGCTCTCACCACCTCACATACGTTGTTTTCCAATCTGCCAAAAAGAACCGCACAGAGACACTTACAGTTATATTAAACAACTAACTCTAATCCACCTACACCCATCAACTCTATTACGGCCCACTAACATTTATTATCCCACCTTGACATAAGAGAAAATGTAGCATTCACACCAAGCATCTCAGGTTGGCATGATCAGCATATATATAATTTCCTTGGCCAAAGATATTGGCCCCTAAATTTTTTTTTATTATAAGCATGATGAGGAAAGTTTTGGAGTGTTGCTAGATTTTTTTTTTGGAATTGATTAGCATGTTAATGTGGGTTAGGTAATATGACATGGGCTAAGGGCTTTGAACTATTAGAGTAATGGGAGAGTGTAAGGCCAATTTTGGCAAGTCACTTAGGTTTAAAAACCATAAGGTATTAAAGGAAGGGCAATGTGGGCTTTTCTCAATCATTAAGGGTAAATTGGGGAAAAAGAAGTGTTGTTTTCTTCCTAAAGAGGGGGGAAACGAAATTGGGAAAGGAAGGAATGAAATAACAAAAATCAAAGAGAGAAAGAAGAGAGGTTTCGGTGGTTGAGAAGAAAGAAGAGAGTTGAGTTAGGGTTTCATCTTTTTAAGCCTTTAAGAGAGATTTAGGTGTGGTATAAGAAGGGGAAAAGGTAGAGGAAGATAAGAGCTTTCTTTTGAACCAAACATTCCTTCATTTGGTGAAGATTTAAAGGTAACTTGTTTTTAAACTTTTGGATTTTTGGAAAGGTTTTTGGTTCAAAGAGCTTAGAAAAAGTATGGGTATAAGTATTCTAGGGTCAATTTTATGTTTTTGGTCCTTTGGGTTTTCCAATTTGAATTCTATTGATTTTGGGGTTTTTGTCATTGTTGAAAAAAATCAAGAAGGACAAGAGGAGCAAGAGGAGAGGCATATTTGAACAAACCGTAGTTAAGTACTTCAAGGTGGGTTACAATTTTATGATTTAGTAATAATCCATTAATGACTCTTTCAAAAAGTAGAAATAAATGAGTTTCAACTACTTTTAAATGTGCATGTACTGTTCCTTGAGTGTTTTGAAAATGTTCTGCATATTTGTGTATTATGAAAATGATTTTGAAAAAGTATCAAGTCTAAGAAAACAAGTTTTACGAATATGCCTCTATGGGCATCATGTGTTACAAGTCATGAAATACATGTTATGTGGGTTTGTGGTGGTCCCCCAAGTTAAGTCAAGTGCACTTTGACAAAAAGGCTTCTCTCGCCTGCCCGCTAGTGGCATGGAGCTCCTTCATGGACTCCCATAAGTTCACGACTGCGCAAGACCATTATGTGGAAATGCATAGTACGTTCTGTTTTGGATCCATCCGAACCAATTTGATGTGCCATTGTGTTCGTGATATGTTTAAAATAGTGATGTACTCATGTTATGCATTCATGTGAGTTATACCATGAAAATGATTTTTGCAATGATTTTTCTTGTTACCGATTATAAAATTGTTACCCACGGGCTTCAAGCTCACCCCCACTTTCCTACCCACAAGTAGGTGAAGAGCAAGAGATTGAGTAGTCAAGGGCCGAGGGCATCACTCCACTTTTAAATTGTTGTTGTATTTTAAGTTAATCTTGAAACCAAGGCTTTAGTTGCATTTTGAGTAGTTCATTGTTCAAGTATCTTTTGTATTTGAGATTTTTGAAACA
>JAOSBM010000039.1:71889-92340 GCA_027568955.1 Erythroxylum tenue | reverse complement strand
ACTTGCATATGATGATGAATCATCATATAAATACTCTCAATATCAAACAATTTAACCTTCTTAGACTTGTACAAATACAACTACTCTTCCTATTATCTTCCCATAATCCTCCACATAACATCTTGCATATATATCTATATGTATATATATTCTCCATTAATTCAAACTTATACATGAAAAATCATTACACAAGTCACATCTAAGGTAGGCTTTGGCAAGAGAATTAGGGTAAACCTAGGGAGGACCTAATCCAATTAAAGAAATGGTGGAGACAGGGCTTGTAGCTATAGCAGGGAGCAGTGGAGGTGCCTAGGTAGGAGTAATACTGCCTAATGTTTACTAGTAATAGTAACAAAAATTTAAAAGATGTCAAAAGAATGGAAAGAGTTATTTAAAAAGGAAACAAGATATATGGATGATTTAGCAAGAAGGTGGAGGAAAACCTTTTAGAAAGAGGATGGTGATAAGATGAGAAATAGTCCTTTTGATTCATACATGCATATATCTAAGTATTAGACATTTAGGGTATTAGCAAACCTACGGTATTTCATTTACATAATGTGAAAAAAAAAACACTTGTCTTATAAAATAGTTTAGTGAAATTTATAAGAGAATTTCACCAAATTTCTACACTCACTTTTGAATGAAGTTGTTGTGTTAATTTTTCTTCGTATTTCCTTGTGAACCTCAATTATGAGATATTGTATTTATTTAAATCTTAATTGGATATATATTTGTAAGTGTACACGTTTTTTTATATCATAAAGAATGAATCTGAGGATACTTTATGGGGGTTTGTTTTTTTTAACTTAGTGAGTATGTTTGCTCGAGGATGAGAAAAAACTAAGTGAGGTGGATTGTATAAGAATGAAAACAAACGTATCTTTTTTCCTTATACTTAGTATTTTATTCTTATTTTATCTTAAATGTACTCATTATGCTTATAATTTGATTTAGAATACAGTTAGGGGTGTTAAGTGCAAAATGAAGTTATTTAGACAATTTAGAACACTTTTAGCACTTCAATATAAAATGGGCATAAATCTCCTAAATAAATTTCAATTGAGATGATTTCAGATGTTTTGAACTTCTTAAAAAGAGTTCCAAAACATTATGCTTTGAGTTTTGAGAGATATTAGCTATATCAAGGTCAAAATCAAGCTTGAAGGGACAAGTATATATGAGTCACAAGTTGGAGATTAAGAAACAACCTACCACATAGGCTTATAAGAGGCAATATGGTAAAGCAAAGATCTAAGAAGAGACATGGTTTGAAATATAAGCATGTATCATCCTGTGACAGGTGTGTCTTAACCCGTGTGCAATTACAAAGACTTGTAGTAAGATCCACAATCTTAAACATACCTATGCTTGAGCCCCTGCCCTTGTCTAGATAAAAGCAAACAGATTCATAACCTGAAGTATGATTGTGCCTAAACCATCTCCTCTTACCGAATTGACGTTGGACGCCAATTTAAAGAGCAAAAAAATTTAATTTTTATTATTTTATCATATTATGTATTTTCTAAGGTTTAAAGGAGTTGTCATCTTTTCTTTTTCTTTTTTCTCCTTTGTTGCATCCATGGCCTTGTATGGCTAATTCGTTACACTTAGTCAAAGAAAGATGAAATATTAGGATGTACCAAATTGTAAGATTTTATTTACGCTTCATTGTTCAATTTATATATTAAGTACTAATTTTTTCTATACTATTCTTTTTATGCTTATATTGTTTTGTTACTGTGAACCTACTAGTTTATTTCTTGATTCAATCTATTGCTAAGTTAGATATTAAATCTATAATTGTTTAATTTCTTTAATTTATTAAGCATATAGGGTTTCATGAATTATTGCATACATGATTACTATATCTCAAGAACAACAATTGACTGATTGTATTTAATTGATTCTTTATATATCATTTAAAAATTTTCATAATTTTATTAAATTGGTGATTATTTAATGTAATTAGGATTACATATGAGGTTTCATATGGGTGAAATTTGATTTGTCGTTGTTGAGACAAGTTTTTTTTTGTTTTTTTGGTTTAGTTGATGAATTTAAAACAATTTATCAATTATTTTATGAAAATATAAATTTAATGAGTTATTGCATAGTTTTATGTACCATTATTATTCTTTAGATATTATAAGGCATAGTTGTTGGTTTATGCCCTAAAACCAATCGCTTTGGTTGTAGTTTAGTGACAAATTATTTAAATGCATTCTTTATCTTGTACATGTTTAAATTTATATGATAAAGTTCATGGGATAATTGTGCATTGCAAATGAAATTATAATGAGATTATAATTATGAGGTTCATATTACATTTATGTATTATTCCTAAATATTCCTAGTCATTGTTCTATTGAGATTGGACATTAATAGCACGTAAAAAGACTAGCACGTGTTTTGGTTTTCCTTATGAAAGAAGTAGTTGATCTCATAGGCTAAAGTATAGAGATACTTAAACAAATGTGTGGGTGCTTGCTAGAGAATAAGTTCACTGAAGAGACCGATATGAAAAATCTATTTGAAACATTACTTGTATGTCTATGGAATTCTCATTGTGATGATTGTATAAGTGATCCTTTGACTTGAGGTCATCAAAGTTATCTTGTATGGGGATTGCTATGTTTTGATACTACTTATGATCTATTTAATCATAGGTCATTTAATCGGTAGTTGTTGGATATAGCATGAACTATATGGAGGTAGTTGAATGATCAAGATAGGATTCATCATCCTAAAGTAATTAGGGAGAATGTTTCGTTGTTCTCAATTAGTATTAATTCATGAAATCCTTGGCCAATGTGAAATGATGCTTTGCAAATAGTTTATTTCATTAATTAAATTTATAGCTAATGGCGAAGAACTAATATGATTATACTCAAAGTAGAGTAGACATTAATTTCATGCTCTATGTCTAATCGGAATATTATATGATGAAATGATTGAATTATACGAAAAAAATTATGCATGAAAAGGTTAGTTAAAACTAATTTGACATTCCTAAATATTTAGGTAGTCATGATGTGTTACTAGACGCCAATCTTGATCTATGATTATAAATTATTTAATTGAAGAATTAAAGATAAATTAAAAGGAGTTTTAATTTATCTAATTTTAATTATGAATTAAAATTAGATTTTATAATCATTGCCAACATATTTGAGAACCTAATGGGTCTTACATATAGAATGGGTTAAAGAGAACAAAGTTAATTTAATCAAGTTAGACTTGATTGTAAAGTTTGAGACACTTTATGATTAAATATGAGATATTTAAAAAATAAGGATCAATATGAGATATTGAATCTTATATGGGCATTATTTAATTAGAATTATTTGGAGCTAATTAAATTACTAAAACATCCAAAACTTATTATAAATAGGCTAAGCTATATGAAGCTAGCATTTCTTGATTAATCCTCTCCGTAAGAGTTACAGAGTTCTCTTAACCTATTTTCTGGATACGTTAGAGGCCGGACATTTGTACTGCTATGGTGGTTGAGACGGATCAATTTTGGGAACACTTCGAGGGATACGACAAGATAAAGATCAAGCTTCAGAATAAGGTAAGAATTAAGTTTTCACTTTATTATAATCTGTGTTGATCATTTTATAAAATTAAATAGATCTTGGTTTTCGGGAATTCAAAAGTCACGAAAAAGTTTCGTGATTATTCCGCTACAGTCGGGATCGGATCTTAACCCAATTTTCCAACAATAGTATATAGTATGAAACACGAATGTATCTCTTCTCTTATTCCCATTTATAGTATATATGATTGTATTTGAGTATCTAGTACCTTTAATTTCATTCTTTATATTTGATTAATGAATATGTTAATAGTTTTAACCTTATGTATTATGTCATGAGAATATTTCAAATTATCTATAGAATTAATTATTAAATCAAGCAAATGAATCTACATATAAATGAAATTATAGGTTTAATTTCATAAAATTCTTGCTAGATTTTGCTAATGAGAGATAAATAATGGGTTAACTTTAATATTTCATTTAAGCCAAATTTACATTTTCTGTGAAATGAATTTAGGCACTTCATAAATTATTGTTAACTTTGATGTATTTTACAATTTATCTTTTGATGAAAATCGTGGACTTCATCAATTTATCTATGGCTTTGTGAAATTATAGATTGTATTGAGTTTTTGCATGTTTATGAACTCATAACTAATGTAAGATTATACTTAAAGCGATGAATCTTATCAAACATTCAAATTGAACTATTATTCTATAAGGTTTTTGCGATAGAGAAAATCTCAAGACACTATTAATTTTTTGCAACTTTAACAAAAGTTTTGTTTGATTGGTTCAATTGGTAATTTCTTAAAGAATTGCTTTCAATTTAAAACATATTGGTAAAACTTGTTTATCATATGGTTTATATATAATGTGTTTAATTTTTTATGAAATCTCTATTTCTTTGTATATTGCTAAAAAGGTTATTAGTTGGAGACCTATGATAAAGGATAAATCTTTAATGTTATGGCATAAAAGAGTAGGCCACATCTCTAGGGAAAGACTTGAAAGATTGATAAAGGAAAATATTTTTTTAACTCTTGATTTTGATGATCTAGAGACATGTAATGGTTGTTATGGAGGTAAGTTAATCAAAATAAAGAAAAAGAGATCAAATGGCAGTTCTAATTTTTTAAAAATCATTCATACTGATATTTATGTACTTTATTCACCTATTACTTATATTTCCAAATAGTTTTTGACTTCTCTTAATGATTATTCTTGATATATATATATTTTCTTAATTAAGGAGAAGTTTAAAGATATTGAAAAGTTCAAGATATTTAAAATTAAAATTAAGAACCAACTATGAAAGTCAATTAAGATTGTCAGGTCTGAATGTGGAAGTGCAAATATGAGATCTTTTGACAGAGAAGGGTCCATTTACCAAATACTTAGAATTTTGTAGAATGGTAGCTCACTTTATTATACTATATAGTCCTAAATAGAATGGTGTGGTTGACATCAAAATCACACCTTAAATGAAATGATAAGGAGCACACAGATTAAAAACAACCTCCCAAATTACCTTAATGTGAGGGAATTAAGACTGCATTATATATTTTCAATAGAGTCCTAAGCAAATCAATACCTAAAACACTTTTTGAGCTATAGAAAGGATGTAAACCAAATCTAACTTATCTCTATAGCTAGGGTACCCTTTTGAGCTATGTTTGTATAATCCTAATAAAAACAAACAACATTCTCATTCTACTTATTATTTCATAAGATATCCATACCATTTTAAAAGTTATAGATTTTACTATAAATAAAGAGGATCCAAAATTATGGAGTCATAAATAACTATTTTTGGAACATAATATGTATGATAAGTTTGATCTTTTAAATTTTAGATGATGGTAGAGTTAATTCTTTTATTATTTTATATCCTTTACCCATTCAGTTAGAGCTAGTGCATTTTAGACCTAGTGCAATCCCAATATAGGATCGAGATAAGAAAGTATGTGACATCATATGATTACATAGTCTATTTGTGTGTGAATAACTATGATATTAGACATATTATTAATCTAGTAACTTTTTTTTTGGTCCTCATGCAGATTTATAATGGGAAGTAATGAGGAATGAAATACAATCTATAAGGTATAATTAGGTATAGGAATTTGTTGATCCACCTTATAACTATAAATTATTAGCTTTAAATGGGTTTATAAGACCAAAAAAACTCCCGAGATAAAGTTCAGGTGTTTAGAGCCAAGTTAGTTAACGATGTTTCACTTAGAGAGAAGGTATAAAGTTTAATGTCACTTTCTCTCTTGTATCTTCCAAAGATGCATTCAAAATGATTATGAAAATAGTAAATTATTATGATATAGGGCTACATAATATAGATGTTAGAACTACTTTCCTGAATCAACATCTTCATGAAAAGGTTTATATGGTGTAGCCTAAAGGGTTTCAATATGATGAAACAATCTCTAATAGGTAAATTGAGGAAATTATTATACATATGAAAGCAAGCTTTTCATTAGTGAGGCCTGAAGTTTGATGAGGTAATAAATTCATTTGAATTTGATGAAAATATGCTTAAATTATAAGGATAGGGAAGAAAAATTATTTAATATAAATGATATCTTACTTACTTCAAATGACTTGGCCATATTGTATGAGGATAAATAAATGTTAGCCAAGCATTTTAACATGAAGGATCTTGGTGAAGTATGTTTTGACCTTGGTATTCATATTCATTAAGGCATATATTTGAAATTTTTGAGGTATCTTATAAAAAAAATACATAGAGTGTGTGTTGCCAAGGTTTAATATAGAAAATTGTAAGCCTTATGCAACATTGATCTTTTATGGAGAGATATTATTTTTGGCACAATATCTAAAAGTTAAGATAAAAAAAGAGGCTATGAAAAATATTCATTATTCTAATGCAGTTTCTAACTTGATGTATGCTCAAGTCTACACTAGACCGAACATTGTATTCATTATTGCACTATTAGGTAGATATTTATCCAACCTAGGTATAAAGCATTTGAATATAGTTAAATGATTTTTGAGATATCTTTGAGGAATAAAAGATTATATGCTAACATATAAGGTTGAGAAACTAAATTTGATTAGGTACATAAATTCTAATTTTGCTATATATCCAAATGATAGAAAGTCTATATCAAATTATATTTTTATGTTAGTAGATGGTGTCATTTTATGAAAAAGTGTCAAATGGACACTTTTGACCTCTTCGACTTTACATGTAGAGTTTGTTGCATGTTATGGGCCTATTTCATAAGAAAATTAGTTGGAATTTTTTTATTTTTGAGCTATTTATAGTGAATTTAGTGGCTAGAGCCATTTGATTGTACTATGATATTCTATTTACAATGTTGTCCAATAACAATAATAAGAATATCATCAGGCTTAAGAATTTAAAGGTTAAATATTTGACCGTAAAGGAACTTGTACAAAAAGGTTACATCATCATGGAGCACAATTTGAGTAAGCATATGTTGGCTAATCCTTTGAATAAAAGATTTCATCCATCCATTTTTTAAAGATATCTCTATAATATGGGTATTTTGAAGTCTTTTAACATCGCTAATTAGCTAACATTATGTATCTGCTTCAGATACATATTTGTTTTCATGTATTATGACTGTATTGATTATATATATTGATGATTATCATTTTATTCTTGATCATATATTTTTGCACTATCATATTAGAAGTGAAATTATAAGGTTTATACCAATCTTAAGCATATTACATGTTATTGGCCATATATACAGTGTAATATTGATCATATATCTATTAACATATCCAGATATCTCAAGATATTAAAGGGTTTATAAGACATGAGAGATATAAGTTTTTAATCTTATAAATATTTTCTCTAATGCAGTTTAGCATACAGTGAGAGAAAACTTATTTCTTTATTGTAATTTAGCATAAAGTTTAAAAAAATTGAGACAAACAAACAAAACATGATACATTATAGATCATATGGGTACCATTATTATTTATGCACCTTATTTTCTCATTCATGTTAATAAGTTTGTTAGATATATGTGATTATATTAGATTTGTGTTGTATACGTTACAAGTTTCTAATTCCTTTCAGTATCTAAGGTTTATGGGACCGGATGATGGACTTTTGTTATTTTTGGGTCAAATATTTTATAAAGGTTGATCAATTCATTATACTTTTTATTCTTTTATCCTTTATTATTTTTCTTTATTATAAATACATTAATTCATGTTTGTTCAAGGGAAAAAAATGAAATTCTATTTATATTGGATATTTATCAATTACCATTTTCAAAAGATTAATGCTAAGAAAATTAAAATTTGATATGATATAACGATAATATAGTGACTCAATAAATAATCTAAGTAAGTTCGTGAAATCTAATGAAGCCCCTTATTAGTATGAGGCATGTTCTAATTAACTATGAAGGGGATGCCCAATAAATTTACTATAAATTGTTAAATCTTTTGCTGATTGCTTTAGTAATTTTACGAGTATGCAGTTTCTTTTCATCTATTAAGAGATTCGTTTATTAAGAAAGGTGCAAAAGGATCTTGTTGATATTGTTTTAGTCAATTTTTGTTGAAGATGATCACAACAGTAGCATTGTAGTAAGAATCCCGCTGAGATGTGATGTTTGAAAACATTCAAAGTATACAACCTTACTTTTAATTAGTAAAAATTACAATTACTTATTTGAAAGAGGATGAATTTACCCAAGATCCTCAGCAACTTTCTCAAACCAAAATAGATAATAAAATGAGTAGAGTATTTGCATTATCTCTATTTATACAAATTCATAATTTATCTACTACTAATCAATAGAATTGTTAGTCAATATTTCTACTAGTAGGTATTAGTACTATTTAGCTTACAGTGTGAGCGTGTGAAAAGCGGACACTTTTGCGAATCAACATGAACTGAGCATCGTCAATAGGCCTTAGTGATTCATAGTTTGCTTGGCAGGTGCAACTTCCTGTTTTCTACGTCTCTGTAAGTTAAAATTGAAGAGGAGCGAAATTCTCTTCTGCATTGTTAGAAAGAAAATAGAAAAAAACAAGCAATGATACAAATAGTCGGTATTTATGTTAAGACAGCATGAAGCGAGACGAGATTTTCTGTCCAATTTTATAGTATCTTATTATGTCCAGTGAATCTCAGCCATTTATTTATGCGAATTCTGCGTGGGTCTCACATAAATAAACGTGGAGCCCGCATGAATGAATGACTGAAATTTACTGGACATAATAAAACACCATAAAATTAGACAAAAGATCTGGACTCGCATGATGCGTATTATTGTGTATGTTAATGCTCAAACCTCGAGTTCCAACAGGGACATCATTGGTCCGCAATGATCGGGTGTCAACTCAACCTAGTATCCCAATTGGTGATTCTTTTGGTCGGCAATGAAAGGTTGTTCAAATATGAGTTGTCACAGATATATTTTTTTCCATCTTTAATTTATCCGCTCTGGGCAACGACTAATGAAAACGTTAAACGTCCGAATGTTTGTTAAACCATTTGTGGTGCGAATAAATGCTCTGTTTTGGCATTATTTTTCCATCATCTTGCTATCGTTTCTTCATATGACCTGAAAACTTCACAATTTGAGAAAGTTCAGATGTCCATGGACGAGACACGGGTGGACATGGTTTCCGTTACTTTTCTGTGTCTTTTCTTCATGCTTCTTTTGTTTAGAAGAAAAGGGTGCAAAAATCTCCCACCAAGCCCAGCTTCACTTCCCTTAATTGGCCATCTGCATGTGGTCACTGGAAAACCACTCCATAGAGCCTCGCAAAATTTATCAGAAAAGTTAGGTCCTATCTTCTACCTATCACTTGGTTATCGGAATGCGCTAGTCATATCATCACCATCCTTGGTCGAAGAATGCTTCAACAAAAATGACCTTGTCTTCGCTAATAGGCCTGGTCTTTTGGCTGGCAAGCATCTAAATTATAACTACACAACCATAGGATCTTCCCCCCACGGTCCACACTGGCGTAACCTTCGTCGGGTAGCTGCAGTTCAATTATTTTCAGCTAGCAGGCTTAACACGTTCCTAAATGTTCGAAAACATGAAACCGAAATGCTAGTCAAAAGACTATATCAAATATCAGGCGGAACGTGTTCCAAGGTAGAGATGAAATCATGGTTATCGGAGCTATCTTTTAACATCATTATGAGAATGATTGCAGGGAAGCGGTATTTTGGTGTTGACGTAGAAGATATTGATGAGGCAAAACGATTTCGTGATGTTATTAGAGGAGTTTTTGAAGTAAGCGGGGCCACCAATCTTATTGATTTCCTGCCGTTCCTTAGATGGTTCGATTTCCAGGGCACAGAAAAAAGGATTTTGGAATTGCATAAAAAGTCTGACCAATTTATGCAAGCTCTTATAGACGAGCACCGGAGGAAGAAGATGGAATCTTTGCCAGCAAGGGAAGAAGGAACAGAGACAATGATCAATGTTCTGCTTTCTTCGCAAGAATCTGAACCTGAATACTATTCTGATCAGCTCATCAAAGGCCTCATAATGGTACGTTTCTACGTACTTTCTTCTCATTTGAATCTTGGTTGAAAGTCTACATTTCAAGAACAGTTAACCGTGATAGTTTGAATCATTTCTTTCTTCCATACTATCCTATATTGTTTTGTCCATCTTGTAGTAGCATTTGTAGTGGTAAATTCTTTTTCTGCATTATTCCATACTATCCTGACAGTTTACCTCTTCACGCAGACTTTGCTAATTGCTGGCACAGATACTTCTGCAGTAACAATTGAGTGGGCACTGTCACTTCTGCTTAACAATCCTGGGGCATTAAAGAAGGCTAGAGACGAGCTAGAGAACTGCGTTGGTCATGACCGCTTGGTGGATGAAGCTGATTGTGCCAAACTGCCGTATCTCCAAAGCATCATAAAGGAGACATTTAGACTGTACCCAGCAGCACCCCTTCTAGTACCGCACCAGTCGTCAGACGACTGTACTATCGGAGGCTACCATATTCCCCGAGAAACAATGCTATTGGTCAATGCAAGGGCTATTCATAGAGACCCAAATGTGTGGGAGGACCCAACAAGTTTTAGGCCAGAAAGATTTGAAGGTGTTGATGATGAAGTATACAGGTTGATACCATTTGGATTGGGAAGGAGGGCTTGCCCTGGGGCTGGGCTTGCAAATAGAGTGCTGAGCTTGACACTGGCAACGTTAATTCAGTGCTTTGAGTGGGAAAGAGTTGGTGAAGAAGAAGTGGACATGACTGAAGGGACAGGGCTTACCATGCCTAAATCAAATCCTTTAGAAGCGATGTGTAGAATACGCAAATCTATGCTTGACGTCCTTTCGCGACTCTAAGATGTGTCTAATTAACAAAATTATAGTCTAAAAGGGTCAGAATAATGTGAAGGGTAATAAGGACTGTCTGTTCTCTTCTCTTTGACAATTTTCACTTGTCTGGTTTTGATTGATACGAGAAATCGCTTCTTGTGTTTTTTTAATGCAAGCGTTGCACATAAAAACATGTTACTGACAAAGTTAGAGATGGCCAAAAGATGCTTTGTTTCTATTCAGCCTAAGAAACGATATTTACAGATTTACAAGAAATCAGAACATTTGTCTATTTAAGCATACCAACCTAAATAAAACTAATCTCTAGCTTACTACATATGCCTACCAAAAATAACATATGTTGTACGGTGACTACGCATGTTTTCCACATATATAACATATATCACATGCTAATACCCCCTCTCAAGGTAGACCATGCAAATATTGAGTGCCCACCTTGCGAAGAAAAAAAATCGAAATATTGCTTCCCCAACGATTTGGTGAAAATGTTAACCAACTTAATATGAATAGGTACATCATCTTGTAGAATGATTCCCCTACAACTTTGTCATACAGAAAATGACAATCAACTTTAATGTGCTTCATATATTTATGAAAAATTGGGTTAGTTGTAATATGTAAAGTAGCCTAACTATCACAGTAAAGCTTTATGGGTTGAGGTTGCGCAACAACAAGCCATCATAATAATGTCTTTAACCATTTTAAGTCACAGATAATTGTGGACGTGGATTGATACTTTGCCTCCACTAAAGAACAAGACACGATATGATGTTTCTTAGTCTTCCAAGAAATAGGAGAATTATCGGGCAGAATAAATCATCCGATAAGAGATCATTGAGTCAAAGGGCAGCCTGCCCAATCTAAATCACACCACACATATAGCTACAGATTACAGTAAGCATAAAACAAAATTCCTTAACCAAGATTACCTTTTAAATAATGCACCACGCGAAGCCTTGCATCTTATTGCACTTGCACTGGAGCATATGCAAACTGTAAGAAAGTTCAGGTCTTGTAACGGAAAGATAAATTAATAGGCCAACCAACCTACAATAATGCTCTAGATTTGGAAGAGGCTTTCCGTTAGCCAAGGGAAGATGATGGTTCTGATCAAAAGAAAAACCAACAGGTTTTGCTCCCAACAAACCCACTTCAGAATTAATGTCCAATGTATATTTCTATTAGCGTAGAAAAATAACGGCAAATCACATAAAAGAGCCCCTGTGATATACTTGATTATTCATCTTAGTTTCTGTGTTTTTGATTCGTTCACCTTAACCCCTGTGTTTTTTATTCTCATTCAAGATACCCAATTGGCTGTGTTTGGACAAATTTACCCTTGGCTACTTAAACCCAACATCTCCCCTCTCTTCTTCATCTCAGCTGCTTTCCTCTTTCTAACTATACACTCCTCAATTTGCTTGTTCGTCATTCATTGGCTACGTCAGTCAATTTGCTTATCCCTTTTGTATATTTCACAACTACTATTTACAAAGTCTTCTGTAAACCTAAGGTTTTCGTCTAAAGCTCAATAGTTCACACCTAATATATCTCTTCTCAATAAGCTGCTCTATTACAATCAAGTAGACACCATTGTGATGTCGTCACACATAAGCAAGCACGAATGTCACAATTTTCCCTCTGGTATTTTAATAAATGACAACCCTATGTACACAAACAACACTAACCTTGATCAAACTAGCACTAAATTGCTAATTTGCAGAAAGCAAACGGCTATAAGCCTAGTGGATCTCCGGTTTCTTCACCAAATGAAATGGGGTCGGCGGGAAAGCAAGGAAAACGGCCACCACGACCTCCGATGTCACAAGGACCCACCATGAGCCGATTGATTATGAATCCAATACAATGGTGGTGAGGATCCGATTGATAGCTCCGGTAATGAATCCAATACAAGCACTAAAAGGATTGCGAACAGAGAATTGGAGCCAGATTCGATGAAGAAAGTGAGGTCCGGATGAACTCGGCGAAGACGACATGGGCTGAAGGTAGGCCCAAGCCGCTTGCTTCACTAGGCGGTTGCGGATAGATAACGAGCTGCCGACGCCGGCAGCGGCCGTGGGAGAGTTGGCGGCGGGGGAAGGAAGGAGGTCCTTGAGGGAGGTGTAGGTTAAGGAGGATGACGTGAGAGAGATCAGCTCCAAGTCTAACGACATCGAATGACCAGAGGCAACCCCGTGTGTGGATGGAAGAGGGAGGCTTGAAGTGTGGAGGGGTTTGGACGGAATAGTGAGTTTCACGGGCATCATTAAGGTTGTTACTGCTATGGAGTTACGGCGACGGAGATTTGACTATGACGTCGGTTCTGATTCTTCCATGGAAGCGTTTATTTAAGGCAGCTACTAGAGAAAGCTCAAACTCAAAGAGGGAGAAAGACGAAGAGGCTGCCTGAGCGAAATTGAGGGACTATATAAGAGGATGTGCGTGCAACTCACGAGCATTGTTAAGTTCGCATTTTCTTTGCCTGTTGAATGTTGAGGCGCTGGGGTCTGAATGCTCCTCTTCTGGTCCCGTAGGACTCTTTCCAAGTCTGCAACTATTGTTGCTTTATCAACTTTTTTGAAATCGATAAGGAGTTTAAGGAGCAGTATCAATGGATAGTTAGAAAGAGGAAAGCAGCTGAGATGAAGAAGAGAGGGGAGATGTTGGGTTTAAGTAGCCAAGGGTAAATTTGTTCGAAAACAGCCAATTGGGTATCTTGAATGAGAATAAAAAACATAGGGGCTAAGGTGAACGAATCAAAAACACAGGGACTAAGATGAATAATCAAGTATATCACATGGGCTCTTTTATGTGATTTGCCAAAAATAACAGTGTGATTTCTAACCACCTCAATCCTAAAAAAATATTTCAAAACCTTAAGATCTTACATATAGAAACATCTACTCCTATAGGCTTTGAAAGTTTGAATTGCAGTACCATCAATTTCTAAAATAATAAGATCGTCAATATAGACCAACATATTAAGTTGCACACTGTCACATTGTAATGTTAAAAGAGAGTAGTTTGAATATGATTGACAAAAACCATACTATTTCAAAGCACCAGCCAACTTAGCAAAGCAGCATCGGGGAGCTTGTTTCAACTCATACAGTGATTTCTAGAGTCGACAATCTTTGTTAGGTATCTCAGAATGAAAGTCAAGAGGTAATTTCATGTAGACTTCTTCCTCAAGCTCACCATGTAAAAATACATTGTGGATGTCCATTTAATGAAGTTCCCAATTTTTAATTGTTACAACTACAAGGAAAATAAGAATAGTCACCATTTTGGCTACAGGTTTAAAAGTTTCAACATAATCCTGCCTTTCAACTTGATTGTTTTTCATAAACCCTGCTTTAAACCTCTCAATTGATCAATCAGAATTATACTTACTTTTATAAACGTACTTGCAACTGATAGCCTTATTCCCTGGATGAAGTGTAGCCACAGTCCAGGTGCTATTATTTTCCAACGCTTATATTTCTTCTTACATTGCATTCCTCCACCTTTCATCTTTCACATCCTCAACAAAAGTTTAAGGTTCAGTTCCTGTAGTAATAGCTGCCAACAATTTTCAAAGTAGAGTAGAAAAATAATTACAATCCACATAATTTGCTATAGGATAAGGCGTGCCTGAGGAGTACAATTGAGCATATGAACTTGTAGAGGGGCTTAATTTACAAACAGGATTTGTCACAAAGTCTCGCAAATGAGTCGATGGCGTTTTATTTTGATTTCCACGGCCCAAAGGCTCGTCATTCTTGACAGCTCTTGCACCCCCTTTACTTCATTATTCTCACAACTTCTAAAATCCATGACTTCTTTAGTTTCATTATTCTCACATCTCACATTACTCTTCAACACTTCATCAACGAAAATATCTCCATTAACTTGTGCAAATTGTTCATTCTCCTTTGACACACAATTTTTTGTCATAACTACCACATCACCATCCTCATCCACACCACACCAATCCTCCATATTAATATGTTCATCGTTATCTTTTTTCAAGGAATGCAACTCGCATTCACAAAACACTACATCCATTGAAACGAACAATACACCCAACTATAGGTCATATAATCTCCAACCTTTTTTTCATAAGGATAGCCCACAAAAATGTATCTTCGACTATGACTAATAATTTGTCTCCTTCGTGATCTTGATTATACACATAGCACAAGCATCCAAACACACACAAATGTCTAAGCAAGGGTGGCTTACTATGCAAAATTTCATATGGTGTTTTACCATTCAAGACTAATGAGGATGTTCAATTAATCAAATATTCAGCAGCCAAAATGCATTCCCCCCAGAATTTTATAGGAAGGTTAGCCTGAAAGCGTAATGCCCGAGCTACATGAAGTATATGCCTATGTTTGCGGTCAACCCGTTCATTTTTTTGCAGAGTTCTTTTACAAGATGTTTCTTGTTCAATGTCATATTTATGAACAAAATTACTCATGCATCTAAACTATGTATTATTATCACCACTTACAACTTTCACTTGTTTGATAAATTGACGATCCAACATTTCACAAATTTATTGACACCTCCTTCTTATCAATTAATAAATAAATCCATATTTCCTATGAAAAATTATCAACAATGGTTAAGAAATACCTTACACCATAAAAAGTTGGGGTTTGATAAGGCCCCTTACAAATCACAATGAATCAGTTGAAACATTTCTAGAGTTTTGCCACTATTAATAAGAAAACTATCTCTTAACTATTTTACTTTAACATAAACAAACTACTATTCCTACAAGAACTAGCATTAGGAATCAACTTGATAACCTTAGATGATGGATGTCCTAATCGCTTATGCCACATATCAAAGGAGCTCTCACCACTAGTCTTTATAATCGTTGCAGTCACAATTGCACAAAAGAAGTAGAGCCCTTCTCTTTGCTTACCCGTACCAATCAACATCCTGGAAGTGTGGTCCTATATAACACAGAACTTGTTAGTAAATTGTCACACAATCTAATTCATCAAGTAAGGGCAATAAGGAAATCAAACTGCACATTAAACTTGGTATAAAGAACATTTATTTACTTCAATTTATTGTTAAGCACCATTGTTCCCTCCTTTATAACACCAGTTTGCTTCCCATTTAGAAGCCCCAAAGGACATTCCATTACATCTTGAACATTACACAAATATTCTATCTATCCTATCATATGATGAGAAGCACCTGAGTCAATTATCCATTGTGTGGAAGAATACTTACCAATTAATTTCTCATTTTCTTCCATCTTCGCAACACTTAAAAAATTCCTCAATGTTTTCTGCTACTCGTTATTAAGCCTAGTAATAGTAGTCTTGCCAACATCTGATACAACAACATTACTCATTGCTCTTTATGTTGAGGCTTGAAATGCATTAGCCTTAACCCCTCCTCCACGTCCTATGTTCCCAAAATTAATAAATTATTTTCCTCCCTTTTTTCGTTTAGTTCCTTGTCTTGTTCCTCGAGGGCGATCTCCCCATCATTTAGGATATCCAATTATCTCAAAACAACTATTAGGTTTATGCCGTGTACAATTGCACATTGTATTCTTTTCTTTTCATTCACCTCGCCCTCGAGATCTTGATCTAACTTGCACTACAAAGCTCATCACTTCACTACATTCCTCATTCCCATGAGCAATGGTTCTCACATGTTTTCTCTTGCACTAGGATTGTATAAACTCTATTTAAACTTCGCAAAGGATTTTGGGCAAGTATATTGAATATCATTGTTCCATAGGGCGTTTCTTCAAGACCCATGAGAAATTAATAAACTTTTTCCTCTTCACGCTTCTTTTTCGATGCAAATTCGAGTTTGCACTTGCATAACCTACACTTGAACGTTGGCATATGTTTGTAATTAGTCAATTCTTCCCACAACTTCTTCAACTTTCCATATTAAGTGATTATACTTAATCCTCATTATTTGCATTTAGTAGGTTTAGCTTTCAGTTGTTGTATACATGGTCCATTGGCTATCAAGAAGCATTTTTGTATGTCTTCCTAAAGATCCTGCGCCACCTTCATATGTGAAATAGTCAAACGTAATGAAGGGGTATTCATAATCCAAAAGACCAATAAGGAATTATTAGTCCACCAATCTTCAAGATTTGGAGACTTCTCATCCTGTTGCTTGATTGTTCCATCAACAAAACTAATTTTTTTGGGCCCCGTTTCCGAAACCCAACTATTGATCCGGAGTCAAAAAGCGTAAGCGGGTTTCCTTGTAGGGTCATTCCAATGAACCCTTACTTCCTTTTTATCACACTTTTTGAATTCAACACTAAAAGCTACCAATTTTTGTGGGAAGGTAGAAAATTGTGTTAGGAATCTATCGCTTCAAGAATCACCTCAATCGGAGGTTGAACGAAGAATTTATGGCCAAACGAATCCAGCATGTTCATGTCCTCACTCATATTGTACATGCTTTGGCGCAATTGCCACAACTCTCACTATAGGTGTCGGATTGACTTTGTGTTTAGACGGTTTGAAAGAAGACTTCTAGATCTACAACTTTTGTGAAGACTTCGAAATAGAATTCTATCGTTTAGAGGGTCAAAATGCACAAGCCGTGTAAACCAACACGGGCAACCCGTGTAACCTTCGAGTGAAAATGTGCTCCTGCACCAGAAACACACGGCCCGTGTGATTTTACACGGGCAGGCCGTGTAACCTTCGGGTGAAACGAAATTTTCATCCTCCAAGACCCCTTCAAACGATCCTAAACCCATTCTAACATCCCTTGCCTCATACTCTTCTCCAATACCACCTTTCTAGTACCAAAAACCACTTTATATCCATTTAACTACTAAAAACATCTCCTTAATTCTTGGATCTCAACTTTAAAGGATTTATCACACACAATCTTTCCAAATTCACTTCTTCTAATGTAATATCACTCCTTAAACATTCAATTACCAATTTGAGTGCATTAAACTCCCAAACCTCAACTCAAATGACTCATAACATACACAAACTCTCATCATTCTCCATAGCTGTCATGTTCATACTTCCTATGCAGCGTCATCACTAATAATGCTCATATCTCTCAACTTCGATACCCAAAATTTACATACTTTATAGCGTTGGAAAGATAAGAGGATAAACTACAACTTTCATGAAGACAACTTTGGCTAATTCTGACTAGATCAATGCAGCCTTTCCCTTGAGTTCAGAACACAATTTCCACTCCTATGAACTTGCAAAATGCAATATCCATTCATATCAATTCAACTACTAAATACCTTCCGTTAAACTCTTGAATCCCGCCTCAATTGATTCATCCCATAAAACCTTTCCAATCTCTAACATCCTATTTTGAAACAAACAACAATTCACAATCTCAACGAAGAAGCATATGCATACACAAAATCCACTTCCACAATCATCATACTCAACCTTTAAAAAGACATATTCATAGACAAAAGGAAATCCTCAATTTCACATTCTCATTACTAAGCAACGTAAATATTTTAACAAACTTTATTTACATCTCAATATACACATCACAAACTTAAAACATATACAAATGGATGCTCAATGTTTGGCATGCTTAACAATCTATACAAAAGTGTTCAAACTAGCTTAGTACAAAAGCTAACTATCTCGAAGTTGTCCAATTGCCTTACAAGGATCGCTAATCTTCTCGTTCTGCACTTAAGGAGGGAAAGATGATGGGTTGAGCTACATAGCTCAGTGGCTAATGTATTTATAGCCATTGGCGATGAGCCACACAATCATACATATATGCATTTATCCATATAAGCACATTCATTTAATCCATCGATGTAAGTTCAACATTCACAACTCATAATTCAATACCTCATCACATTAAACATATTAGATGACATTTTGCATCAAAGCATAATACTCAACTTTATCATATCTTAACACAATGCAAATGCACACACAATTTGGCTCGAGGGTTCTGTGAATAAAACAGAGAAATCGTTGTTTACTCTGTGAACGAAACGAGTACACTTTTCGGATCTCGTGGGCCACAAGTGGGCAGTCGGGAGAAGGCTCTATATCGATGTGCACGTAACTACGAAACGGTTCCTCTCTCGCCCAAACACAATCAAATCGCATACTTAATTCAATCATTCGCAATTTCATATGCTCATGCTTTTTCTTCTTTCCATTTAATCAAAATGCCATGATACAAGGCATGGCATAGTCATGCTCACAATTCAATTCTTATCAAAATGTCATACATCTTTCAATGCATAACATGACATAAAATACATCATAATACATTTTTCACATCATAGCAATTCACAATTTGGAAATTCAAGCATACACACACACACACAGCATTTTACCCATTACACAATAACTATAAATAAATTACCCACCTTATAACTCTTAAAAATTCAAACTCAATTTGTGCCCTTCCTCTTACTCTTGGGTAGGTTATTCTTGATTTCCTAAAACAACCCAATTTTTCATTCAATTCTAATTCCATAAAAATCCCTAAAACTTCAAAATCATAACAAATGAAATCAACATAAATCAAGCTCAAACCTAACCTACCCATAGTCCATCTAGATAGAAAACCCAAAACCTAACTTAGAAACCCTAAAATCAAAAGGGTTTCCTTAAACCATCTTCTTTCTCCATTCATTCCCAACACAAAAACTCATTTTTCTCTTTCTAACTCCTTCTCTAGCAAAGCAAGAAGAAAATGAAACTTACCTTAAACAAATCTTCTTTTTTCTGCTTCTTCTTTCCTTCTTCCTTTGCACTCTCTCACGAACTCTCTCTCTTTTCCTCTTCTTTCACGTTTTTTCTTCTCTCTTTTGTTTTGCACAACACCTTCTCTCTTTTCTTCACCTTTTCCCCCTTCTTCTTCTTATTTCAAGACCACAATTTAATTGTCTTTCCCCATTTTGCCCCTCATTTAAGTGGTCTTTCCATATTTACCCTTCTTATGTCTTTATAACTAACATCTTATGCTTCTAACTAATGACCATGGAAAAATTGAAGGAATTTGTTAATACTTCCTTCTAGAAAAATGTTCCTCATTGTCTTAATTTTCTAATGACACCAAAATCATCCAATTTGGTTCGGAAATCTGAAAGTTATATCCCAAACATTTCCGAACTATTCTTATACTGAAACAATAGTCTGTGCTCAATTTCCATCCAAAAATTGAAATTCTTAGAGATTGAATTAGAACTCGATTTCATCAGATAATTTGTAACCATATTTCTCTAGTTTAATCCAAATCAAGAATCACCTCATTTAGATAACTAGAGAAAAAGTTATGGCTAAAACACTGCAGTATGCTCAATGAACTTGTCCCAATTACATTTTCCAACTTTTAACTTGCAACATTTCACATATAATAATTCTAACTTCCAGGAAAAGTTTGGAATCCAACAAATTTTCTTTCTTGAACTTAGTGTAGTCCTTAGAGAACGAGCTCTGTTGGACCCCGCTTCCGGAACCCAACAGTAAACCTGAAAACTATGAATCGTGATCCTGATCCTCTTACCTCGGAGGGGTTATTCCATTAAACCCTAATTAGCCGTGATTTTTTTTTTTG
>JAOSBM010000039.1:0-15933 GCA_027568955.1 Erythroxylum tenue | reverse complement strand
AGCATGTCATTATTAAGCATACTGATGTATTTTTGAACTAAGCATAATGGTATGACTTGTGTATGTGCAATTGGTTGTTGTGTAGATTGACTTAAATTTACATTGTGGATGATTCTGATTGAAATGAATGTCTAGCTTTCGCATTTTCTTTCTTTTAGTTGTCCCGACAAATCACCCCAGGTTCAGCCTTGGGGGTTGGGACTAGGGCCCAAAGGTCTCCGGTCCTCTGTTTCGGATAGTTGGACTCCGGGAACGGGGTCTGGCACTGTTCGGCCAGGTCCCGGGAACGGGGTCCAGCACCTTAGAGCTTTCGCATGGCATCGCCATGTGTGTGATCTAGCTAACCTTCCACCCAAGGTCCATCTCTAGCTAGCTGTGAAGTGCCTTCATGTGTTAAGAGGCTAATAAACCACCCCCACCAGATGAATTTGACACCCTCGTTGAACTATTCTGAAGGTAAGCGTTCACCTAATCCTCGAAATGCCACAAGGTCGTATCTTTTTCTAATGTAGTTTTTGTGATCGACTTTCCTTTCTACTGGATTAAGAACTCGGTCCGTCAGTTCTTCTTATGTTACCCAATTGCTCAGTGATCCAAGATCTTCTCTACTTGATCTTTGTACTATTTTCTCTCAATTTGTGGAGCTCTCTTCACCTGACTCCTATTTGGATTTGATGTATCCTCATGGTAAGGTTTGAGAAAACTAACACGAAAAGTAGGGTGTACCTTCAATCTCTTGTGCAACTTCAACCTGTATGTCACGTTCTCCTCTTTACTCAACACATTGAAGGATCCATTATACTTTGGCACTAATCCACGATACACTTGCTTGTTAGAGATCTTCTTCCAAATCTGTGGGGTAAGTTTCACCAATACCTTATCTTCCATGTCGAACTTTAACGGTCTCCTCCGTAAGTCTACTTGCTTCTTCATCCGTCGAGAAGCCTTTTGAAGACTATCCCTTGCCTCATCTAACAACTCTTGCTTCTCCGTGAACTTGTAAGCCGCAAGACACTTGCCACCTATCCTTTGCTGTGCAATCTCGAGTGGAGTGAGAGGTTATTATTCCAAGACTATCTCAAAGGGACTCTTCTCCGTCACTGGAGATCTTTGCAAGTTATAGCAAAACTGCGCAGTATCAATCAAACTTAACCAGTTACATTGACTTGCACTTACATAATGCCTTAAGTACTCCTCCAATAGACCATTGATCCTCTCCGTTTGGCCATTAGTCTGTGGGTGATTTTCCATTGAAATCTTCAAATCACAATCCATCATATTGAAAAGGGCTAGAATTGGCCTGTAAATTTGGCATCTCGGTCACTCATAATGTTCGCAGGGATACCGAAGTATTTCACCACGTTCTTATAGAAGAACTCCGCAATATCCAAGGGACATGATTCTGGTACTGGCACAAAGATTCCATACTTGGAGAAACAATCTACAATCACCACGATTGTCGTCATGTTGTCTACCTTTGGAAACCCTGCTATGAAATCCATCGAAACTAACATCTATGGTTTTTCAAGAATGGATAAGGGTTGTAGCAAACCAAGTTTCTTTTTCCTCTCCGGTTAATCCAACTGACACACAAGGCATGTCTGGACATATACCTCAATGTCATTCTCCATCTTCTGCCAATAGTAGGAACGAGCTAGGAGCACCATCATCCTCTAAACTCTAAGGTGACCGACCTACTGTGAGTCGTGCGTCTCTTTTAACAGTTGTTTCCGTAAGCTACCAAAACTTGGCACGTATACTTAACAATTCTTAGTGATCAACAAATCATCGTCATCAAGTCAATACCTGTGCACAACACCTTCCTGAACTTGGAGATCAGCTTATAGTATGTGTTGTCTAATAGAGCCACAACTTTGATTTGCTCTAGTAGGTTAGCCTCCACCCTAGTAATTGCATAAAGGGCCACGAACACCTCCTTCCAATTTAAGGCATCTGTCATAATGTTGTGCCTCCCCGATTTATGCTCCCACACAAAATCATAATCAGCAAGGAACTCCTGCCACTGGGCTTGCTTCGCGGATAACTTCTTTTGGGTCCTAAAAAACGTGTTAGCAATATTGTTCGTACAAACAATGAACCTGGTTCCCAAAAAATATACTCTCCATGTCTCAAGGTAATGCACCACCGCTTATATCTCTTTCTCATGTGTCGAGTACTGCTACTTCGCATCGTTAAGGTTTCTACTCTTAAATGCTATAAGATGACCTTCCCGTACTGGAACTCCAACAATGGGTTTGTTCGATACATCCATGTGTAACTCAAATGGAAGATCAAACTTTGGCAGCTTCAATGCAAGTTTGGTTAAGATAACAACTTTAAGTATCTCGAATGCCTCCTGACACGCATCTGATCAGCACACTTTTGCTTTTTCTTTAGCAAGTCCATCAATGACGACACTTTCTTCGAGTATCCCACTATAAACTGCCTATAGTAGTAAGCCAGTTTGAGAAAACTTTGCAATTCCTATACTGTTCTGGGCACTTGCCACTCAACTATCGCCTTCACCTTTTTTGGATCCATCCTGACCTGACCCTTGCTCACCAAGTGACCCAAGAATCTGATCTTCAGTTGTGCAAATTCACACTTGTCCATCTTCACATAGAGATTATGTTGCTTTAGCTTCTTGAACACTTTCCTCAAGTGCTCCACATGTTTAGCCATACCTGTGCTATACACCACAATGTCGTGAAGATACACCACCATGAACTCATCAAGGAAATCATACAACACGTCGTTCATTAGGTTGCAAAATGTCACAGGGGCGTTAGTCAGTCCGAAAAATAACTAGAAATTTGTACGATCCATACCGAGTCACAAAAGTTGTCTTTTGCTCATTGCCCTCGGCTATCCACACTTGTCAATACCCACTCTGGAGATCTAGCTTTGTGAAAACTGCTGCCCTCGACAATCGGTCCATCAAATCTTAAACTAAGGGAATAAGATACTTATTTTTTATTGTTATGTTGTTCAAGGCTCGATAGTCCATGCACATTCGAAGTGTTCTGTCCTACTTCTTCTGGAACAACATCAGGGTACCTTACGGGGCTTTAGACTATTGGACGAAACCTGACTCTAGCAATTCACCAAGTTGCTTTCGAAGCTCCCTAAACTCCAACGAGGACATTCTATATGGGACATGCACAGGTGGGATTGCTCCAGGAATCAACTCAATCCTGTGATCTATCTCTCGACGAGGGGAAGAGTCTTCGGTAACTCTTTTGACATCATGTCCCGAAACTCCCTCAATAAACTTGCAACCACATCTGGGACTTCCATCATGTGGTCCTCACTAATCTCTCACATGGCAGCGAGATAGGTCTCCATGCCTTTCTTCAACCCTATCTTGATGCTTATAGCCGACACGTGTGCTACCGCCCGTTGTATCATCCGTCATTCCACCAATAAATCTACAACAATTAGCAAAGAAGGAATTTTTCTCGTGCATGATCATCATGCCTTCCAAACTTGGATACAACATCGCCTTTGCTCCCTTCAAGAAATCGATCCCCAATATCAACTCCAAATCTTCAAGTGGTATGACCATGCAATTGAACTTGGCATGCCAACTCTCTATGCTCACTGGGACATTGTAAGGAGCTCCTACCATCGCTTGTATCTTACACGTAAGGGTCTTTATCCTTGTCAGGGTCATTGAAACCTTAAGGCCCAACTTACGCACCATCCTTTCTGCCATGAAAGAGTGCATTGCACTAGTATCTATCATCGCGATTTCCTCCTTCCCATTGACTTGTATTCCTATATACATTAACTTTTCAAGAGGGTTAGACTCATTTTTAACTGTGTTCAAAAAGGCGATCGAATTTAGTGCCACCTCCTAATCCTCCTCTTCTTCTTCAACGATCAATGCATTCAACTTCTCCTTCCTTGGACATTCTCTCGCAAAATGTAGACCGCTGCATAGGTAACAAGCAAGTTTACCCTTCTTGGAGGACATCTCCTCACTCTTGAAGCCACAGTTTTGCTTGCCTTTCCCTTTGAAGTCTCCTTTCTGGGAGTTTTTTTTCTTTTTCCCCTCGCTCTTCTCCTGTTGAGCTAGGCCTTTGGCTTTGGAAGAATTTAAGGAGCCCGTCATAGTTTCCTTCGACACTCGAAAGTCCATCAAAGCATCAGCAACCGCAGTTGCACCAATCATGTCCTTCACATTTTGCCTCCGCAACTCTGCAACCGCAGTTGCACCAATCATTTCCTTCACATTTTGCCTCCGCAACTCTATTTGCACCCATGGTTGTAACCTGGATAAAAAGTTGAAGAGTATGTCCTTGTCTGACATATTGTTAATAGCAAGCATTAGAGAACTAAACTTTTTAACATACTCTCTTACCAATCGATCTTATTTTAGCTTCTTTAAGGCATCCCTCACGAGCTAAGAAGTTTTCATCTGACAAAATTGATCCTTAAACTCCTTCTTCATTTTGTCCCATGTGTCGATGGGATCTCTACCTGCACTGATCTCCGCAGAGGTCCTCATCCTCCACCAAAACTTGGCATCCCCATCTAAGTACATGACCATCACATTGACCTTCTCAGCATTAGGTATCTTGGCAGCTATAAAGTACTACTCCATGTCTTATAGAAAGTTCTCAAGCTCTTTTACGTTCTAAACACCTTAAAAAACTTTAGACGCACGCATCATCACTATGGTGCTCTCAACACGTCGGGTTTCTTGTGTTGTAACAACACGTTTTAAGATCGCCATCTTAAACTTAGCATCCTCCTGTGCCTTTGTCAACTCCACTATTTGAGGATGCAACGCCTAGATTTGTTCTGTCAACATCTCCATTCGAGTGTTGTAGGAAGCGACCTACTCCTCCCCTTGAGGAGTTGGGCCAATGAGTGCCTCACTTTGTTGACACGCTCTGTCAAATTGCTGCCTCTTGCCATCTCTAATTATGTCTCTGATACCAGTTGTCACAAAGGTCTTCTTAAGCATCGAACTTATCCACAAGTCATGCCTATTCCTTTGCATGACAGTCTTACTTAGGTTCGTTTAAGTAAGACTCAGCCTTCCTACGTGATCGTCAACCAACAATCTCATTCTCGAATGCCTCACGACCCTTGCATTGTTTAACTCTCACACTCGTAAGAAAACAACGAAAGCAATAGAATAGTAAGGGAAACAATAAAAGCAAGAAAGAGACACAACAATAGTTCCAACCTTTATTACTTCCCTCAAAGTATACAAAGGATGCTCTCTTTATATGTGTCACTCTATATGAGCAGCAAGGCTCAAATGAGCTATATATAGGCATCCAGGCTTGGGGAATAAGTTAGAATCCTAACAGAACTCTACTACCTAAGATCACTTCTTATCCTATCATATTACGTCATTATCCAATAATATAACATCCCTACCTAAATAGGACTCAATCTGATAAGCTCTATCTACATCCCAACTAACCAGATAAAAACAAACATGATCTATCCCTATCCATGAAGATGTCCACTATCTTCAGATGATCCTCCAGCATGGTCTTTATCCTTTAGAGCTGATGTTTATCCTTTGTGATCTTATCCACCACATCATCCAATATCTCCCCCACGATCTCTATTCGTTGATGATGATTTATCTAAGCCAAAGTTAGTCATAGCATACTGGTTCGATCCAATGCTTACCCATGTCAAGTCCATTGGCCATAGTCCATCCATTTGATCAACCACTAAGTCCTTAGTCCATTAAGAACTAGCCTTAGCCATGTCAGCTCATACAAGGTCTAAAACTCTACCAAAATTCACCATGCTTGATCCAACTTGCTAGGTTACCTTGGAGCTTTCGCATGCCACCGCCATGCATGTGATCCAGATAACCTTCCACCCAAGGTCCGTCTCTGGCAAGATGTGAAGTGCATTCAAGTGCTAAGGGGTTAACAAATGAGCCGCTGGAGGATAACGCTCCTCATATGAGCGTTTTCAAAATCAACGGATTGAGTTCAATCCACTAATCAAATCAACTGATTACCAAACATAATTATCAGAGATTTAACAAGGTCAAACAACTAAACCTTTCAATCCGCCAAAAAATGACTGATAAGTCATTTACCAAACAAGGCCTAAGTGTATATTATCAAAAACCAACTTAAGAAACACAAAATATTTTATTTGTGCATAAATTCTGAACTCGTTTAACTTTCTACCTAGATAGAAATAGTTGAAGTTTCCAAGAAATTTTAAATTACCTTTTTTGAATCACAAATTCATATTATCTTAAGATCTAAATAAAAGAAAAACAAATAATCACATAATAAATATAGAAAGAAAGACAAAATATTTAAAAATTCTAATTGAATCATTTAAATACTTCTATTACGATCAACGTTCCGAAATCTAGTTACATTTTTGTTTAGCATTATCACTCGCAAACTTTTTTATAGTCTTTACTATTATATTAATATTTAAATCTATAAAACAATGTCAAACAGAGTCGCAAACGTACACACTATGATATTAAAGTTACTATTAAGGTTATGAGAAAGTTAGATAGTTGTTATTCTCTATTGCTTCTCTCCTAGAATGAAGCTCCCTTTATATTATAAAAACAAGGAGATATGCAAATGTAGTTTGATCCTATGAATTGCAAAAGATAGGATACGGGGTGATGCGGAGTGTTAAGTTTTGTAGCATGCATCAGGTCGAATATGAGTGTTTTAAAATCCATCAATTGGGTCAGAATTGAAGCCCAAAAAGTTAACTGTTATACGCCATTTACCTTGTAAGTCTTAAGGCAGACTTGCACTGCTTCACGGGAAACTTTATAAATTCAGCTTTGTATTTCCTTCGACTGAGATAACACGTAGCTTTGCACGTAGCCTTGTATTAGACCTAAATAATATGTCGTCGTTGATAGGTTGTCACTTACCCATACATTGGATGAAAATTTATTTCTTCGCTAACTCTTGGAAGGAAATCCTAGGCATAAACAATGTCTCACAATCCTATCTTTTGATTTCATCTTTATTTCAACTGTTGTTTCTAGATAAACTTGAGGATATTTACCTTAGAGACAATTTGAACTTCTGAAAACTCAACAAGACAAAGCTTCAGTGAGTTATTTGGCCTATAGTCTGTAGGTATCTTAGGAGAGCAAGTTGTTCAAGGCTTTCAACTTGTAGTGTGGTTCTTACAATTGTGAGAAGGTATGTTCTTACCATATCTCGCTATATTGTTAACCACTCGAGTAGTGATTTTATTGTAAGAGAATAGACTACTGAAAAGAATAAAAGTTACAAGGGATTTTTTAAGAAACAAGTGGTAGCCACAAAATTAAGCTGGAAAAACTTCACTATATTCATCTATAAACCAGCCTTTTATACACAAGAGAATGTAACAAACTATGAGCTTTTAAAGATGATATAGCTGTATATGGTTGTTTATTTGAATTCCACGAAAAAGCCCCTATGCCTATATTGAACATATAATTTGCGGTACTTTTTCGATCTTCAATACAAACCCTTAAATCATTGTTTGAGAAACCATATAACCTAAAGTTATTTGTAGGGATGGCAATAGAATGGCTCATGGGCCTAGATTTAGGTGTTTTTAATGGGCCAAGCCCAGGTCCAGACCGACCTGAGACTCACCTGAGGCCTAACTCTTCTAAGCGACTCAAACTCAATTAAAAAAAGACGTTATTTTATATTTTTAATTTTAAAAAGATTGGTGATTCTGGCTCATTCCCATCCCTAATTATTTTCTCGTTTATACCATATTCTGTAAAAGTTTGTCCCTTTCAAATATCTCAAGATTCATTTTGTAACACCCAAATGATTCTTATTAGGACTTTGTATAAACATGGATAGGAGACTTACTGCTTACATAATATCTGCTCTGTTATTTGTGAGATACACTAAACATCCTATCAAGCTCTTGTATAAGTTAGCTTTAATTTTTTGACTCCCATCATTGAAGCAAAATTTTTGATTGGTATATATAGGAGTACTCACAACATTGTAATCCTTCAAATTGAATCTTTTGAGAAGATAATGAATATAATTTTCTTGAGAAATAAAAATTTATGTATCACATTGCTTGACTTTTAGCCCCAAGAAGTAATTCATCAGAGACCTAAATTAGTCATTTTAAACTCATATATCATCATCTTCTTAAACTCATCGAATAACACATCACTATTACCGGTATAAATCGAATCATCAACATAGAGACAAGTGATAATATTTTCAACCGTACATCTAGTTTTCACATACAAAGTTGGGCTTACTTGGACTTTTTTGAAAATCATTTCTACACAAGTGTCCACCTATTCTTTTGCAACAGGCCTGAGGTGCTTATTCTAGTCCATAACTCTTTTTTTAGACTATAGACTTTGTCTTCATAACCTACAATCTTATATCCTTTTAGTTGTTGAACATACACTTCTTCCTTCAAAGTTCCATGTAGGAATGTTGACTTCACATCAAACTGATAAACCTTCCAATTAAAGTTAGCAGTAATAGTTAGAACAGTGCGTATTAGATTAAACCTTGCTACTGGATAGAAAGTTTTTTCAAAGTCTATGCCTTCTTGCTGCATGTATCAAAGTGCAACCAATCTTGCTTTGTATTTTTGGATAGTTCCATCAGTATGGAACTTAATCTTGAAGATCCACTTTATCCTAACAACTTCCTTCCCATTTGGAAGATCAAATAGCTCCTATATCTTGTTTCTTTCTAAGGCTCTCATTTCTTCATCCATTGCTGCACATCATTCCTTAAACTTTATTGCTTCTTCAAAGTAGATTGGTTCTTCAATTTGAGCAAGATAACATTGTTATGTGCTTTCATAAATTTCTCGCAAAGATCTCCATTTTATTGGTGGTGAATCTGTTGAGGAAGAGCTTGTTGAGGACAAGTTTGAGACATTAGATTGGCTTTTTGTTGATGTAGATGATTAAGGGTTGTTTGGTGTAGAAATATTGGAACCTCCATTTTGATATTCTCTTTTGTATGAGCCTTAAGGATTCACTATCTTCAAGTAATTTTCATGAAATTGATTGCATATTCTTCTAATCCCAACTATTTTTCTCATAAAAAACAATATCATGACTTATTAGCAATCTTTTAGTGAGAGGATTATAAAAACAATATCCTTATGTTTTGTTACTATAACCCATGAAAATACATTTGTTGCTATTATCGTCATCTAATTTTTTTTCTCTTTTTTGAGATTTAACGTGCATAAATACAATGCAACTAAAAACTCTTAAATGAGTTACTTTGGGTTTACAACCATACCATGCTTCAAATTGTGTGTAACATCTCAGATCACCCGCTTACAGATATTGTCCGCTTTAGGTTATGGCCCAGCCAAGCCCTCACGGTTTTGCTTTTACCGAGGCCTTTCTAGGAGGTCACCCATCTTAGAACTACTCTCACTCAAGCACATTTAATCTCGGAGTTTTGATAGGATCTGGTCCATTAGGTCATGGAAAACGCGTATATAAGGGAGAAGTATCTGTACCCTTATAAGGCATACTTCGTTCCCCTCTCTAACCGTTGTGGGATCTCACATTCTCTATCCCCCTTAGGGCCTGCCCTCTTTGGGGTCCAGCCTAGCTGACACAACGGTTCGGGTACTGGCTCTGATACCACTTGTAACATCTCAGATCACCCGCTTACAAATATTGTCCGCTTTGGGTCATAGCCCAGCCAAACCCTTACGATTTTGCTTTTCCCGAGGCCTTCTCAGGAGGTCACCCACCCTAGAACTACTCTCACCCAAGCACATTTAACCTCGGAGTTCTGATGGGATCTGGTCTATTAGGCCATGAAAATCGAATCTGTAAGGGAGAGTATCCGTACCCTTATAAGGCGTACTTCGTTCCCCTCTCCAACTGATGTGGGATCTCACATTATGTTTGTCGATTCAACGCTGTTGTAGGAGATCGATTAAGAATGTTGGCTACTATATGAACTGCTTCTGCAAATAAATTTTTTGGAAGATTTTTGGCTTTCGACATACTTTTTCCCATCTCTATAAGGATGTGATTCTTCCTTTCTATGACTCTATTTTGTTGTAGTGTGTAGCTGACTGTTATTTGTCTTTGAATCCCACATTCTTCAGAAAAATTATGAAATTCCAAAGCGAAAAACTCTCTTACACAATCTGTTCTCAAGGTCTTTATTAACTACTTATTTTATTTCTTAATGTATGTTTTAAACTTCATAGAGATAGAAAAAGCTTCTAATTTTTCCTTAAGAAAATAAACATATATCATTCGACTAAAATCATCAACAAATACTACGAAATACTTGTTGTTGTTGAGGGAAAGTGTCCTCATGGCCCACAAATGTCTGTATGAATTAGCTTTACTGGTTTTGAATATCTTCTTGCTTACCTTTTTGGAAAAAAGTCACAATGTTGCTTCCCAACTTTCACTTATCTCATTGACATCTTTAATCACTAGCAACTCACTGACATAGTTCTTTTCTAACATGAGAACTAAATTTCTAAAACCAAAATGACCATATCTATGATGCCAAAGCCAATTCTCATCAATCAATGTTGTCTTTAATGCATGTTTTTCATTAAATTGATAATGTAAGGAAAAATTTTTTTTTTCCATTGCTACAGTACTAAGAAAGACTCTTTAATTTATCTTCAAACATCTAGCAAGTAGAATTTTCAAAAATAAGATAATAATTATCCATCATAAATTTCCCCACACTTAAGAAATTCAAATCCAAATTAGGAACATACAGTATATTATGATTACAACTCAAGTCAAGAGAGTTCAACATCATAGTACCTTTTCCTTCTTCCATATGTATTGTTCCATCACCCATTGTAATCTGAATCATTACAAATTCATCCAAATTCGTGACGTGTTGTAAATCACTTGTTATGTGATTACTACAACTACTGTCAATGTACCAAACTTCTAGAGGCCTTTATTTAAATGAAAAACATGCAAGGAAGAGACTCTCACTTTCATTTTCCTCTTTCTTTTGGGCTAGGTCTTGTTCTTCTTTGTGCCTATGGATCCTTTCTATATGCCCATATCTCTTGCAATAGTAGCATTATTTTTATCTCCCATTTTCACCTTTGTCAGTACTTCTAAACTGATAGTTATTTCTGTTGGATCGACCACTAATTTTGCCTCCTCTTCTTCCTCGTGAGGAATGTCTACCATGTGATTTGTTGAAGTTATTTTTATTACTTGATTCATTAGCAACTTTTCCATTTTATGAAATCTACATCTTACTGTCAAAAGCATTCTCAACATAATCATTATCATATCTCTTCATTCTATCTTTAAGAGAATAAAGATACCCCAGTAACTCATCAACAATTAATAAAAGCAAATATTTTGACTCTTCAATTGTAGTGATAATATGATCATACTTCTTAAGTAAACTCCTAAGAATTTTCTTAACCGGCTCCTACTCACTCAAAATGCCACCATATTGTATGATTTGATTAACAACATCAATCATGGTGAAAATATATTCAGACAAGCTATCTCCATCTTTCATAAATAAACTTATGAATTTTCTACAAAGAGTTTGAAGTTTAACAATTACCACTTTTGCACTCCCCTAGTAAACATTTTTCAATGCATTCCAAGCTTCTTTTGACTTCATGGTAGCAACAATATAAGAGAAAATTGCATCATCAATTGCTTATTGATAAAAAAAGGCTTTGGCATCTTTCTTTCGAAGTTCTTTAACATTATCAATTGTTGTGCCATCTTCATTGTAGCCATTCTTCACCAAATCCCATAGTTCTTACGATAAAAATAATGTCTTCATTTTGGTACTCCATACATCGTAGTTAATACCCTAAAAAATTGGAATTGAAAGTTGTGAGAGGTTTACTCTAGCATGATTGTTGGTCATTTAGAAGTAAAACTTAGCTATGATACCAGATGTACGAGAATAGGCTAATTATAATAATAAAAACGATAAGGGAACTATTAACAAATAAGTGTTATGCAAGAAATTGAGCTAGAAAAACTTCTTTGTATTCATCCACAAACTAGCCTCTTATACATAACAGAACGTAACATTTCAGACACGAACACGTAAGTGTACATGGTCGTGTAAGTTGACCGTGTAACACTCTGTGCCTATATATCTCAGCAACGTCGAGTTTTGAAACTTAAAGTTAGAACATGATTATTGTATATGACCTTATAATTGATCATGTATGTTATAAACTTTATCCTTTTGAAGATCTAAAGATGTGTTTGAAGACGCTGAAGTTATTTGAAACATTAACACTTAACAAGAGATGAGTTCTAAAGCTTAAATAACTTTGTTAAACTATAATTTTATTAGAATTTGACATATAACATTTACTGGGAGGAGTTTTGGTATAAATATATCAATTTGTAATCAATTCTAATATGTAAGTACTTAGGGAGTTAGAAAAGTAAGAGACCTTTGGAGAGGTTAAAATAGTGGTTCGGTTGTAGTTGTCTTGTGAGGGAGTGATTAGCTCGAAATCTTCATCACTTGTATCTATTTTGATTTAGTGAATTTATTATCAATTTGTCCCATAGTTTTTACTTTTACAATAGAAGGTTTTTCACATTAATTCCTGTGTTCAGTTTAACTTTCGATCATCTTGATTATTTGAGTGCTTTGTCTCTAGTTAAGTGAACTTATTGATATTGTGAACTTTATTGCATGAATTCCCCAACAAAGGAGTTAATAGTGCTAGAAAACCAAGAATAGATTCTCCTACATAAGCAACTCTCTCTATTTAGAGATGCGATATTAGACAAGGTTATGGAAAATCGTGACAAGATCCAATTCCGACAGTAGTGGAAAAACTACGAAACTTTTTCATATTTTGATTTCCTAAAAACCAAGATCACTTTAATTCTATAAAATGATTAACACGTAAATCATAATAAAGCATGAATCGTAATTCATACCTTATTCTAGAGCTTGATCCTTATTTGGTCGTATCCCTTGAACTGCTTTCAAAGCTGATCCATCTCAACCACTGTAGCCACACAAGGGTTCGACCTCTAACAACATCCATAGAACAGGTCGATAGAACTCTGTAACTCTTATAGAGAGAGTTAAGCAAGAAATGCTAGCTCCATTAGAGTTTAAGTCTACTTATAATAAGCTTTGAACTTTTTAGTAATTTAATTGAAATTAAATTCTAATTTCAATTAAACTTTAATTAGAATTACAAATAATTCTAATTTAAATACCAATTATGCTCAAATAAAATCTAATATCTTGTATCAATCTTTATTTATTAAATATCTCATATTTAAACATAAAGTTTCTCAAACTTTATAATCAAGTCCAACTTGATTGAAAAATCTTTGCTCTCTTCAACCTATTCTTTATGTGAGACCCATTAGGTGCCCAAATATGTTGGCAATAATTAATTCTTCAATTAAACAATTTATAATTATAGGTCAAGATTGGTATCTAGCAACGCATCATGGCCACCCAAATATCTAGGAATGTTAAAGTGGTTTTGACTAACCTTTCTGTGTATCGTTTTTCGTATAATTCAATCTTTTCATTCTACAATGTTCCAATTAGATATAGAACATGAAATTAATGTCTACTCTATTTTAAGTCCAATCATATTAGTTCTCCGTCATTAGCTATCGATTCAATTAATGATATTTGTAATCTATTTGCAAAACGTTTTTCTACCTTGGTTAATAATTTCCCAAATCAATACTAATCAAGAACAATGGAACATTTCCCTTAATTAATTTAGGGTGATGAATCCTATTTTGATCACACAACTATCTCCATATAGTTTATGTTACATCCAATAACTACCGACTGAATGATTAATGATTAAATAGCTCTTAAGTAGTATCAAAATATGGCAATCCCTGTCCAAGACAACTTTGGAGACTTTAAGTCAAAGGATCACTTATATAATTATCACAATGAGAATTTTTATAGATATATAATTAATGTTCCAAATAAATTGCTCATATCGGGTCTGTTCAGTGAACTTGTTTTCTAACAAACACCTAGACGTTTATTTAAGTATCTCCATATTTTAACCTATAAGATCGACTACATCTTTCATAAGAAAAAATATAATATGAGCTAGTCTTTTTACGTTTTTATTAATGTCTAGTTTTTATAGAACACTAGCTTAAAACAATTTAGGCATAATACATAAATGCAATATGAATTTCATAATTATAATCTTATTATAATTTCATTTGCAATGTCTAATTATCTCATGGACTTTATCATATACATCTAGATATGTACAAGACAAATAATGCTTTTAAATAATTGTCGCTAAACTACAATTAAACCGATTAGCTATAAGACATAAACCAACACGATGAATTAGAGACTAACGTTTTAGACAAATAGACGCATATATTATTCTCTTTACTACTCATTTTTAAAGGTTTTTATCTGTTTAATCTGTCTTTTGTGGATACAGACATGAAATATTTTGAAGTTGATAAACAAAATCAATAAAAAGGAAGGAGGGGCAGTAACACTGCCACTTCCTCCAAAATGGGGGAGACGAATGCTCCATCGGTCAAGAGATCATCCCTTTAGAATTGCGCGGAGAATGTTCTTGTTAATATAGAGGTCTGACAAATCCTACCTTTGTCGACCAAACACTATAGATCGACAAGTCTACGGTGGAAGATGAAGTTTTATTAAGTCTTAATAATATAGTAGGTTTGAGTCTTCAGTTTCTGTAAAATAATTATGGACTAAGGAGATGGTACGTCGATACTCCCCAAATTTTACTGATAATATGAAAACAAGTTTATTTCCTTTCTAAATTTTAAGTACTTTTCTCTCGAGATGCCAAATCGTTAGGATCCAAGACTTCTCGCATTTTGAATGGTCTTGTTTAATTTGGTGATTGCTCTAACCAAGCAGCCAAGCTACACATCTATCGGAGGCGCCTGTTCTTCCCAGTATTAATATCCTTCCTAATTAAAGGATGACGGCTGGTCTTCTTTTAGATGTCCTTATTGATAAGATGCACTCTTGAATTGGGCCTCACTTCTTTTTCCATCCAACATGTCGTATTCTCCTGTAATCTTTTGATCATTCAGTTCTGCATGAATTCTTGCTTTCAAAATTGGTATCTCCAACGTTATTACGACAAATACTTCTACCCCAAACGTTATGTTGAAGAATGATTCTCTTGTTATTGTTTGAGATGTCGTTGGATAGGCATGGAGTATTAAAGATACTTCATTAGTAAGCGATAATAAACCAAAAACTTATGTTTTACCAAAAAACTAGAAAAGAAAAGGAAGGAAACTTGGTCTATTGATTCTAGCATTTAATTAAAACCTAATTCAAGTACCTTTTCATCTAATATTAAAGTTGGTCCTTTTCGTGCTTCAAGAAATTCAGTTCAATCCATTTATCAACTCTTCAATGCTCTGGGTAGTCCGTTTGGATCAGAGGGGTTAAGGATATTCGAGATCCTAAAAAATGTCAAAAAGCCTCATTTACTTGTATGTATGAAGTATTTTGTATCCTTTGGTCTACAAAAATATAAAGAACTCCTAAGCGAAACTTTCTTGTCATAGTAGGCATATCACAGGCTTAGTATGTCAATATAATCAAATTTTAAGTTAAGTTGTAACTAATTTGAGTTATGAAGAAGGATTATACATGCTATATATTTATTTATAATACGCAATGAACTCACTTTATTACTTTTAACTTTGAAAGCTTGTTTCTCAATAGTATATTATATAGCCCAACGTATGTCTCTTCTACATAAAGCTATCATTGAAAATTCATTTTGAGAAATTCTTGTTGACCCTTAAAATAAATGGAAACATTTGGGTTGCGTTTACTTTCTGAAAATTCTCTAGTTTTCTAGAAAATTTTTTCAAAAAATAGAAAATAATTAGAAAACATGTTTATTAATAAAAAAATAGATCAATTTTTCAAGAAAAAAGTGTTTTCTATT
>JAOSBM010000038.1:31967-60235 GCA_027568955.1 Erythroxylum tenue | reverse complement strand
AATTAAGTCCAAAATTTGAGAATGACCAAAAATTTTATTTTCATTTTGGTCCTTGGACTTTTGAAAATTATAATTAGCCCCTTAACTTTATAAAATTACAATTGGTCCTCCAAGAATTGAAAATTTACAATTAAGTCCTTTAACTTTTACAAATTTTGCAATTAAGCCCTTATGTACATCAGCTTTTCCAATTTAGCTTTCTATGTGTTGGATAAGTCTATAAATCATGTCTAATCACCTCTAAGGCATTAGAACACATTTAATTTAACCACCATGGTCATATTCATCTAATGGACTCGGTTTTACACACTTAAAAGCTTATATGTCATAAATCTCCAAGATTTCGCATACCGATAAACTCTAAGTTTATGTAAGGGCATATAACATTATATATTGTTCTTATGATTTGTCTAAGTCACATGCATTTCAGACACATACGAAAGCAGAAACGCAGACGTATTGACAAAATACTCAGCACATCAGAAGCCACACAAAATGTTGATGTATACTACTCAAACGTAGAGCATGAAGATCAGCTAATATTCAAACGCATAGCAGAAGATACATTAATGAGTCACGTGGAGAAAGCATGCAACATGTATGACTTATTCAACAATACAACCGAAGGCTTCAAATCTCAACACTTATAAACAGGACACGTTAAAAGCATCATAAACTATCCACATCTTTACAAGATACTATTACATTCAATTCTGTAATCAAAGAGAAAAAATCTGAGAGAGTACTAGAGTACTTATCAAAAGGGTACAAGGGAGTTTAGTGAGAAAACTCTTGCATGTGTTCTGTAAACACCCAATCTCTTGTTTTTTTTCTTCTTTGATACTAATGAATCCGACGTGAGATTGGCCTTTGGATGTAGATAGCTTTGTGCTATCGAACCAAGTAAATCCTCTGTGTCATCTATACTTTTCTTGCAAACTTCCATTTCTGCACAAATACAATCCAAGAAAAATATCATCAGTTCAAAAACAACACAGAAAGTATAGCAAAGATTTCTAATAGATTGGTATCAGAGCCATTCAAGTTTTTGTTCACAATCACAAGTCAAAGAATCCATCAAAAGAAAGTTCAAGCACAAGTCTTTACAAAGAACCTACAAGATGGTGGGAAAAGAGATGGAAGTATTCACAGAAAAGGAGGACTTTACAATTTGGAAATTACAGATGCAAGCCCTTCTTGAATCTTATAAATGCTTTGGGACCATAGATACAACATATGAAGATGAACAAGATCCTGTGAAGAATCTCAAGAAGGCAAGATTAGCACATTACAAGCTAATGTTGCATCTTTCACCAATTGTCATCAGAAAGGTGAAAGATTGCAACACTGCAAAGCTTTTATAGGACAAACTAGATGAGATTTATTTCAGAAAATGCCTACCTAATAAGATGACATTGATGCACAATCTTGCCAACTTCAAGATGAAGACAACAGTAACCCTAGAAGACAATCTAGATTACTTCTTCAAATTAATTCAAGATCTTGAAGCTACTAGGGAGGTAATTTCTGAAGAACACCAAGCAGTGGTAATTCTAAAGTCACTACCATAGGAGTACAATGCATTCAGAAAAGTGGTTAAGCATGCTAGTGGTGATGCTCTAACAGTAAAGAGGGTTCTTGACTCTTTGATGGAGGAAATGATAGATAACAATCACTTCAAAAAGGAACCAAAGGTGATGTTTTTGGACAATAGATCCGAGAACAGATCAACACATACTGATTCAAAAAAAGGTGGGTAGAAAACTAAAGGAAAGGGCAAACAGAAAAAAACTGATAATGATAAGAAAAAGAGCAAAGCCAAAGGTAAGAAATGTTTTTACTATGATAAAATTGGTTATTTTGCTAGAGATTGCAGGAAGAAAAAGAAGGATCAAGAAGCACAGAAGGCAGATGCAGGAAATATTGAAAGACTTGAAGAATCTAGTGGAGATGAGATTCTTGCATTAACAGTTGAAGCAGATAGGTTAATAACAGACTGGATTCTAGATTCAGGCTGTACAATGCATGTAACTCCTCACAGGGAGCGGTTCTCTACATTTGAGAACTTGTCAGCCAAAGTAAGGATGGCTGATGTAGGAAAGCAAGACATTAAAGGCATTGGCAATGTTTCTATCAAGATGCATGATGGAAAGAGAAGGATATTGAGCAATGTGAGATATGTCCCTGGAATTAGAAGAGATCTTCTATCCGAAAGTGCTTTTGACAAGCATGGATACAAGATAAGATCTAAATATGGTTTGAGAGAAATCATCAAGGATGGAAAGGTGGTTAAAAGGGCAATTGAGAGAGGAGGCCTATATTATGTTGTAGGAACTATAGAAATCAACCTAACAGTAGAGGAAAAGGAGCTGAACTCAACAATTATATGGCATGCAAGACTCGGACATGCAGGGAATAAGAGCCTCAAGCACCTAGAGCAATAGGGAATGCTACTAAGCACTACTGTAAAGAAAATTGACTTCTGTGAAGGGTGTATCACAGGTAAACACCACAGAACTCCTTTCCCAAAAATTGCAAGGAGAGCCACCAACAACATGGAGTATGCTCGCAGTGACCTTTGGGGGTCAGCACAGACTCAAACTATGGGAGGTAAGAGGTATTTCATGTTAATTATCGATGATAGGTCCAGGAAATGTTGGATCTATCTCCTAAAGTCTAAGGATCAAGCACTAGAAGCATTCATCAAGTGGCACACTCTAATGGAAAACCAAACTGGAAAGAAGCTGAAGTGTTTAAGGACAGATAATGGCTTGGAGTTCTGCAACAAGGAGTTTGATGACTACTGTGAAAAGAAGGGAATTAAAAGGCACAGAACAGTCAAAGATACTCCTCAATAGAATGGAGTAGCAGAAAGATTGAACAGAACACTTCTAGAGAAGACAAGATGCATGTTGCTATCCTCAGGCCTATCCCAAGCATTATGGGGGGAAGCCATCAAAACTACAGCATACCTCATAATCAGATTGCCTACATCCGCAAATGAGTACAAGATTCCTAAAGAAGTATGGACTGGAACTAAACCTAACTTGACTAACTTGAGACCTTTTGGATGCAGTGCTTACATCCACCAAACAGAAGGAAAGTTAGAACCTAGAGTCATTAAAGGAGGGTTTCTAGGATATCCTGAAGGCACAAAAGGGTATAAAGTTTTAATCCTACAGCTAGGAGCTCACAAAACTCAAATAAGTAGAGATGTGGTGTTCAGGGAAACTGAATTCCCACTGCTGAAGCATAAAGATGGAGGAATGCATGTTCAAGAGAATGTCCTACAGCAACTAGGTTCGAACAACAGTTTGACTCCCTTCTATGTCCCACCGTCCACATATGAAGAAGGAGAAACAGAAACAACTGCTGAACAGACAAGAAAAGTAGTAGAAGAATTAAGGGACTCAAATTCTAACCCTCAGGAGGGAACAGAACGAGAAGAGGGAACAACATAATCTCAAACTCCACTACAAGATTATCAACTAGTTAGAGATAAAGAACCAAGGCAAGTAATACCAAACAGAAGGTATTTTGAAACTAACCTAGTTGAATATGCTTGTTTAGTTGTAAAATCAGTAGAGTCTGAAGCACCAGAAACCTATGAGGAGGCTATAGAGAGGACTGATGCAGATCAGTGGAAGGAGGCTTGCCTAAGTGAATAATCTTCTTTAATGAAGAATGAGACTTGGAAGCTAGTTCCCAAGCCACTTAATGCTAAGGTGATCGAATGTAAGTGGATATTCAAGCTCAAGGATGGAGTGACAGAAGCTAATCCTAAGACTTACAAGGCAAGACTAGTTGCAAGAGGTTTTAGGCAGAGAGAAGGAGTAGATTATAAGGAAATATTTTCTCCAGTGGTTAAGTTTAAAACAGTAAGGATAATACTGACCCTAGCAACATTGAATGATTGGGAAATACATCAAATGGATATAAAGACAGCCTTCCTATATGGAAGGCTAGAAGAAACTATTTAGATGAAGCAACCTACAGGCTTCATACAGAAAGAGAAACCAGATCATGTTTGCTTGCTAGAAAGGTCACTATATGGCCTAAAGCACGCTGTTAGACAATGGAATAAGAAATTTCATGAAGTAGTGACAGAACTAAGGTTCAAAAGAAGTGCTTATGATTACTGTCTATACTACAAAGACTTAGAGAAAGAGGAAGTGGTCTATATGCTGGTGTATGTTGATGATTTAATCATCACAGGAAAGCTAGTGAAGAAAATTCAAGAAGTGAAGAATGCTCTGAAGAAGAATTTTGATATGAAAGACCTAGGGAGAGCTAAGAAGCTACTGGGAATGCAGATCATAAGGAATGAAGCATAAGGGAAACTATGGTTGATACAAAGGGACTATATCAGGAAAGTCCTATCTAAGTTCAACATGATAGATAGTCCTGCTCCAATTGCCACACACTTGCAGCTGACAACTGCTAAGAGTCCAGCAACAGAAGCAGAAAAGGAACATATGCAGAAATATCCTTATGATGTAGGTATAGGTTGTATTATGTACATTATGATTTGTACTAGACCTGACTTAGCACATGCAATCAGCCTACTTAGCAGATTCATGTCTAATCAAGGTCTAGAAAATGACAATGTCTATTAGCAATACAATTAGTTTAAATGTATGCAAGGATTTGTAAGAGAGAGACCTGACCACATTACTGTAAGCGACAAAACCAATGCCGAAGAAATTTTCAATAGATGGAGTACGGATATGTTGAAAGCTATATTGGTAGTTATATATAGCAATGGAAGCAAAGAGAAACAACTTTTTGTCAATACTGAACATTTTGAAAATATGATAGTTTAATTTTTAAGCTTCAAATTAAATGGCGAAAGTTATACGGTAAACTTTGAGGCTCAAAAGTACCTTTTAGCTACATTATAAGTGTATCTTCGTCGAAAGTGAACTCTGCTACAGAAGGCCATACACAGGTGAGAGAATCGTTAATCTTGTTTATTAAATTTGAAATTCAAAAGCCTCAAGTACTAAGACTACGACTGCCCAATGTCCGCTCCGCCAAAACATAGAGGACAGAAATTAAAATTACATTTTAAAAAAAAAGAATATAAACTCTTCTTAGAATAGAGCCACTCAGCCACCACCTCCGTTCAAGAAATTTATCCAACACCAGTAAAGAAGAATGGAGTTGGTTGAAGAGTTCATGGATTCAATGCTGTGCGTTCCGCGTTCCAGATTTATTCAATCTGGTTTAGTTATTACCGATTTCACAGGTTCTTTCAAACTTAGCCTCTAGGTAGATGCATCAAGAACACCAATCTTATCGTTTTCTAATTTCTGGGATGCAGAGAAACCGGTTATCTTTGTGAATTCTGGAGGCGAGGCTCTGCAAAATATGAGAATTGAAGTTGAGGAGGACAGGTGTTTTCAAGGAGGAGATGTTCTAAGGACAGATGAAATCATAGCAAATGCCGGTGACTTTCCGTCCTTCTATCAATCAGCTCGGTTTGGTGACTTCTGTTACGAGTTCGTGAACCTATTGGCAGGAGAATATGTTGTTGATCTTCATTTTGCGGAGATAGTGAACACTAATGGGCCTAAAGGAATGAGAGTCTTCGACGTCTTTGTGCAGGAAGAGAAGGCAAGTGTGCACTAGCTTTAGTTTTTCTTTTTTCTTTAGTTGATTCTTTAAAAACAATGGGGCTCGTTTTGTTTACTTCGTTTGATTGCAGATTATATCTGAACTTGATATCTATTCGATAACTGGAGCGAACAAGGCGTTGCAGGTCGTAGATTTGACAGTTAATGTTGGGGAGGATGGGGTAATCTGTTTAAGGTTTAAAGGGGTAGTTGGGAGTCCAATAATTAGTGGGATTTGTATAAAGCAGGCAACAGATATGCCAAGTAATTTTCTCTTGTCCAGTTTTGATTTGTTAATCATTTTGTTGAATTTCCAGTCTTTTATTATTGACTCATGTGCTTTATCTGGAACACAAAGTGGAACAGGAGCATGTTACATGTAATAATTGCGCTAGTGAAATCAAATTTTCACGGGCTGAGGTTAGATCATTTTGGATATATTCTAGGTCTTGACTGATTTTGAATTTTCACTTATCTGGGGTTGATTTTGATGGTCTGCAGAGTAAATCTATGAGAATGAATTCGTTGGCCAAGTATGAAAAGAGGATAGAAGAACTGAAGGCTCAGTATCAGCTAAAAGCAGATGAATGCTATGAGGCCTGGATGTCACTTACAGCAGCAAACCAGCAGCTAGAGAAGGTTAGCATGGAACTCGACAATCGGTTCTTTGAAAATATGTGCTTAGGTAAGGTAGACACAACTGGGTTTGAGACTCATGATTACAAGTCAAACTGAAATTGATCTAGAATCGATTTCTTTAGATCAAGCTCTGCAAAAACAAACAGTAAAGCTAAGGGACATTTCAAGTCAATATGAACAAAGTAAAGAACAATGGGCCACCTCCATCAACAGATTAGAATATAAAATAAAGGTACTTGCCTTCTATGTGTCTTCATGATAGGCATGTGGTTTATGATACTAAAGTTATTCTCCGATATGTTTCAGATGATGAAGATCAAACAATCTCTTCTGTCCAGTGAAGCTCATGAATGTGCTGGTTCAATCCCAGAATTGAATAAGATGATATTTGCTGCCCAAGCATTGGGTAAGTTTGTAGAATTGCTTTAGTCAATTATTTAAGGGAACATTGATCTCATTGCCTAGCTGAAATGTAGTTGGCCAGTATGGCAATCTCAAGTTGAAGTTCAATGATGAACAAGTAAAGAGAAAGGAGCTTTACAACCAATTGCAGGAATCAAAAGGTGTATATCATGTTGCAACATACCTTTAAGTTATATAATGTTTGATCCTAGTCCAATCAAGTTTATTCTGTCTCAGGGAATATCAGAGTGTTCTGCAGGTGTCGACCATTGACCAAAGAGGAGATATCAGCTGGATATCATATGGTGGTAGACTTAAGTAGTGCTAAGGATGGGGATCTTGGGGTACTCACAAGCAGTACTACAAAGAAAATGTTCAAATTTGATCGAGTTTTCACCCCCAAGGATAATCAAGGCATGCACTGCTTAAACCATCATAAAAGCAACCTGCAATATTTTCATTCAGCTAATTGTGCAAAGTCCTCAATTGATAATGCAGTAAATGGTTTAATCAGCCTTCCATTCCATCTACAATTTCTTCAGCCTATTGAGTATTGCTTTCCGCTTTTGAAGTTAGCCAATGCTCAATGGTTAAATGTTGTTCTAATCATCATTATCTAGGAACCACACCTTTGTCTGTTTATCTCTGAAAGTTTTCATCTATTTTTAGCAGTTTCTTATTCATGTTCAGTAAATTTGGCAATTAGCATATTGACAATGATTTTCAATGAAGAAGAGAATCAATGATCGTGTTTTTGCAAAATCTGATGATCAGTTTCCGGATGTTATCCTTGTGCTCTAAGTGAATTGTAGTTTGTTTAGTTCTTAAAACAGTCAAGTCCAAATTGAAATCTCAACAGATTATCTTTTTTTTTTTGGTAATTAAAAAACAGATGATCTAATATTCTCATTCAGGAAGAACGGTTATTGTGTTTTGACTTGAATTTCTACTTGAACAGTTGACGTCTTTGTCGATGCTTCTTCGATGGTATTCTCAGTCTTAGATGGCTACAATGTTTGCATCTTTGCATATGGTCAAACTGGCACGGGAAAGACTTTTACTATGGAGGGTACACCACATGATAGAGGAGTCAATTACCGAACTTTGCAACAGCTATTTAAAATTGTTGGAGAAAGGGAAGAAACTATCATATATGATATCTCTGTCAGTGTGCTTGAAGTTTACAATGAGCAAATCAGAGATTTGCTTGCCTTGTCACCCACAGGAAAGAGGTGGAATTAATATCCTACTCATTCACCTATGCAGAAAATTTTTATCTGCATGTCTTTTAAATGGAGGCCATGCTATCTGAATTTGGATGTTTGAAGCAATTATCACTCGTTTTTCTGGCTATGAATTTGTTAATTCCATGTTCAATTGATTTTAATACTCAATGGCTATGAATTTGTTAATTCAATGTTCAATTGATTTTAATACTCAATATTAAACTCTAGGTTGGAGGTAAAGCAAGTTTCTGATGGGATCCATCATGTACCAGGGATAGTTGAAGCAAAAGTCGAGAATATTGAAGAGTTCTGGGATGTTCTGCAGGTTGGAAGTAAGGCAAGAGTTGTAGGATCAAATAATGTTAATGAACACAGTAGTCGATCCCACTGGTTAGTGCAAACTCAGACTTCCTTGAGTTAGATATTGTTGTCCATATTTTTGACTTGTTGATTTTATTACCTGAATTAAAGCTTAAACTTGCTTTTTAATTTTAACATTTCTGAGATTAGTATGATCTGCACAATGGTGAGAGCAAAGAATTTGATCAATGGTGAGTGCACCAGTAGCAAGCTATGGCTTGTGGATCTAGCAGGCAGTGAGAGACTAGCGAAAACTGAAGTTCAGGGGGAAAGGCTCAAGGAAGCTCAAAATATTAACAGATCGCTTTCAGCTCTTGGTGATGTGATTTCTGCTTTAGCAACTAAAAGCAATCACATTCCATACAGGTCCTCATCATATTAGCACGTAACATGTTAACGTGATTTGCTTGTACAATTTTTTAACTTCAAATGGCCTTTGCAGGAACTCAAAACTCACACATTTGCTTCAGGATGCGTTAGGTTAGTAGCTCTTCATGAAAATAATTTTCCTTTTTGTCGCCCGAGATTATATCAGCTAAACAACTTTCAAATTGTAAAATCTGCCATTTTGATTATGGACTTCTTGTGAGAAAAGGCAAACACTTCAAAAATGGTACCAATCTGATTGACATTAAATTATCCAGTTTTGTGATCTTAGCAAATCAATTTGAACAGCAACAACTCAAGTAAAAGAAACTTCAATTCAATACGAATACTTATTTTGTATGCTTCACTCCACAAACTACAGGGGGTGATTCAAAAACCTTAATGTTTGTGCAAATCAGCCCTTTGGTCCATGATCTAAGCGAGACTCTTAGTTCTTTAAACTTTGCTACAAGAGTTCGAGGGGTTGAGCTAGGCCCTCCAAAGAAACAGATCGATATGTGTGAGCTTCAAAAGCTGAAGCTAATGGTAAGCTTGTTGGTATCTGTTAAGTATCCTTTGCTTCATAAGGTAAATAAACTAAATCTTCAGTTTGTGCATCTTCTATATCCTGTGAAGCATGAGAAAGCAAAACAAGAATTGAGATGCAAAGATGATGCCATGCGCAAGCTAGAAGACAGTTTTCAAAACCTAGAAGGTAAAGCCAAAGGAAAGGATCAGATATGCAGAAACCAGCAGGAAAAGATAAATGAACTTGAAAATCTACTAGCGTCAAGAACAGAGCAGTGCAGACACCTGGATAAGCAGTTATCCCAACTTTCAGAAGAAATGAGAGGGAAAGAAGAAATTTGCTCTAATTTCCAGCACAAGGTTGGTTCCAGAGAATAAATTTCTTTATTAGGTTGATCAAGCTTATTTTTATCTGATCAAATATTACAACTCTTCCCAAGGTCAAGGAACTTGAGAACAAGCTGAAAGAGCAGGAACAAGCCAAGTCCATGAATCTTCAATACAAGGTTTCTTTTTTATCACTGTTTCTGTCCAGATAGATAGTTTTCGTATTCAACATGTCTTCAAATTGATTTTCATGTCATCGAAATGGATCTCGTAAACAATGTCAATGAGCATAACGTGGAAGTTTAGTTGCTCTCATGCTAATTATTCTCTCATGCACTCAGATCAAGGAACTAGAGAACAGAGAGAGGTCAAAGGAGTTTGAACTTCATACAAGGATACTCCAGCAGAAGGTGATCTTAACTGTGGTTACTGTTAAAGTATCTTAGTGTTTTACCTTTGTCTCGTTGCCCATCTCTTCAAGTAATGGTTGACCTAGTTAGTATTAGGCTTTACGTCCTTTTTCACATTTACTTGTTCAGCTTACAAACATTAAACCATATTACAAGGAACAAAATGATGAGCAAGTTTTGGCACAGGTGAGGGAACTTGAAAACAAGCTGATGTGTGAAAGAGAGAATTCAGAACCCCGATTGCTTCATCAACAGGTCTTCTCAGTGCTCGTATTGTTTAGAATAAATAGCGTGATAGCTACGATAGTAGGACGTACTGATTTTTGTTACCTCCATGTATGGTGTATTACAGATCAAAGTGCTTGAAGAAAAGCTCATACAGTACGAAAGTCATGGAGGAGAAAGCATACAAAGACTAAACTCCAGCGAGAGGTTAAGAGCTACGCCGGTGGAAAGAAAAGTAATGACAACTCTATGCGACATTGATCCACCGAGTCAAAGGAGTTTAAATTCCAATAACCGAACCGTAGACCAGTGTTCCGTTTTGCTCAAGGGGACAGACTCGCTGCGTGAGATTAGGAGAAAGAGAGACATCCAAAGCAAAGGGACGGAGAATAATAACAAAATTTCATTTCCAACTCCTTTATCTGAGAAGAAGACTGAGTCGAAGGGAACCAGAGGTTTAGACAGAATTACAAGAAAGAGAAACAACGGAATCAATAGAGATCAACAGGTTGGGTCAGGTGCCAAAGAGAATAATAGACTCAAAATTTGGTTAAGGTGAACAACTCACGGTGCTAGTAAATTATGATAATTCAGTTGCATTAAAGGTCCTTTATTCTCTTCCTTACGCTTTTTCTGTTTGACCTAAAGCAGAAAGAGCTAATTACCGTAGTGCTGCTGAATTGATTACTACTTTTAGGAGTAAAAATTTTCCCAGTCGACGCATCAACTCCTATTGGTTTCTACAAACTTATTCATATAACGTCGCACTCAGTAGGAAACTTGTGCGAGGAATGGGGGAGTAGAGTGGTAAAGTAAGAATGAACAAGAAAACAGCATACACTGGCAAATTTTAAAACTGCCAGAAGCATTTCCATAACCATTGTAAGGACTGTACAGTACTATTAACATTTGTCAACTCAATATCTAATAGCCATCCTTTTTCTGTCATGATAAGCCTGTGAAGTTTATCCATTACTTTATCTACATGACTAAAAATGGAACTCAGCCGAACCCAAATCCTTCACTGCCTTCATGGATGGCAAGCAGCAACCTCTCTTCCAAACATTGCTTGGAAGGATACTCCGGTAGATCCAACTGATTGAAGCTGCAAATGCCAGTTGACAGAAAGTAGCGATCAACAGACATAAAACTCCCATCTGAACAGGACAGGGGATAGCTACTAGATGACAGTCTGGAAACAAAGAGATAAATATAACATTACCAAGTATGAGCAGAAGGCAAGTGATCTGGGCTCCCATAAGCCTTGTGTATTTGAAACTTCTGTGAACCTGAGATTCCCTGTAGTGCACTAAATCCTTCAAGAGGCACCTATAAAATAGCAAGGGCACTCAGATCGCTACAAATATGAGCCAAATACAACAACCAGCTTCCTCATTCAACAAAGACAGAGAACTAATTGAATAACGTTAGCATTTCAGATAACATGTACTAATGATTGATCTATACACTATTTGCTGGTTGTTAAATTCATTTTATTAAATATAAGTCGTATACAAGCTTAACATGATTTCCTTCTCAAACGAGACGAGCAAATGGAAGTAGTAAAAATAAATAAAAATACCTTAGAGGTTCCAGTCACAAACTGAAGAAGGCGAGCCTTGTCCTCCTTGCTGAGTCCCTGAACAGCCTCCCAAAACCATTGTATGACAGGAGATGCAGCACTATATCCAGAGTACTCTGTATTGGCCCTAAGGTCGTCCACTATAAAACAAAATGAAGATAAAATTTAGCAACTACTCAAAAATGTTTCACGCAATAATGGGGACCAAGAGATTGGGGATCATTAAATGATATATAAAACAGTGACACTCACAATCAATATCCGGAAGCCCGCTAATCAAAAGTTCCAATTCCTTGTCATTAAATATTGATATCAACTCCTTAGGAATTAAGTCCTCGAATCCTTCCATAAAGGCAGTTATTTGAGGACGAATTGCAGTTGTCAACCGATGCTCAGTAACTAAATCAACATACTGGTGCTTATTGTCATCAGTAACTTTAATATTGCGTCCTCCAGGAATCAGTTCATAGTCAGTTACCTGTATCGTGATGAACCAAACGTCAGTACAGCATATTTTTAAAGAAACTCGAGTCACATAAGTAATTGAAAAAATCATACCTCATTCCTTTCATAAAGTATGAGCTGCTCCTCATCAGCGTCAATACTAAAGGTCAGGTGCAATGCGTCACTTATATCATTCTGGCAAAGTAAATAAATGACAAGTAAGTAGATCTTGCCAGTGGAATATTTAAGAAAAGGGCTAGAGAGATAGAAACATATGCTAGGAAAAGTACTGTACCTCAAGCATCCATTTCAGGTTTTTAAAGTAATCAGGATCAATAGCTTCAACATCATGATATGTAACTTTGACTCCTAGAATGTGCTTGTAAAAAGATCGGGTAAAATGGACATCTAAGAGTTGGCCATCAAAAAGTGCTTTACCAACCTGAAAATGGTAATTTAATAACCAATCAATAATCAAACATTTAATCCAACAAGCTTTCTGATGTTAAACTGATTCCTAATAGGAGCTGTAATTAACAAAGAATAAAAAGCATCCGTATGGTACTCACAACTCTTCCAACAAACTTGAAGTATGAAAGATGTTCTGTTTGGTACACAGAGTTCGGGTTAGGCTGGAATGTGGATTCATTGCCCACTGTTGTGAAGAGAAGTGCTCCCTTGTCAAAAATAACCCTGGACAACAACTGATACCATTCCCTTGTCAGCCCACCGGCATCAATACCTTCCTCTCCTTGAAAGTGAACTGTCAATCGCCCTTTTAACTCTGCTTTTGACCTCATGCGAAGCTGATTATATGAATCCTCTAGAATGTAAGCTCTTCTTACAGAAATCCTTAAAGGACTGTGATGATGATGATCATGGTGATGCTTTATTTTTGATCTGAAGTGGGCACGTTTATTATCAAAATCAACAAATCGAGGAACTTTCAGCATTAGTGAGAAAGACTTCTCAAGCAACCCAGGATTCTGACGGATGAAAGCATTAAGCAGCTTCCTGTGTTTCTCAGAGAACCTCACGAAAGCAATATGCTTTTCATCACCTTTCGATACAGACCCAGAGGTTTTCTGTTGTGCAGTTGATGTGCTTGCATCTTCAACTTCAGAAACTGCACTACCATAGTCATGACTAGAACCTGGTTGTGCAGGATGTAACTTCTCACACATCACAAAGAAGGACTCTATGTATGGCAAGATATTTTGAGAACCTGCAGGAAGTGGAGGTGTCATCCCAGATGGTTTTGATGTGGAAGCTCTCGGAGGAAATAGCATATCAGGTGCAGAGTCTGAATAACTCTCTATTTTGCTTATGCAAGAGCTAAGCTCCAGCCACAAAGGCTCTAAAGCTGCATTGATGTCAGACACCTGTAAAAGAGCAGTACTATGTTCTTTTTCCTGAAGTATAGGCTGGTCCTTCTCTTTCTCAATCAGCGATACAACAAGAGAGCTCAATGCCTGAAGAACCCTTAAAATTGCTGCCCCATCAGACGATGTTGTACTAAGGAGTGCTTTGAGCTCTTCACCAAATACACGTAGTTCATGCATAGCAGACTTGGTTAAGTTTTGCACAGCTTCAGCCAGTTCATTAATAAAGAGTCGACAATGAATTGGTGCAATAGCAACCAATTTCTTCATCACCTCCGCCACAAGAGTATATGCATTATCTGACAAACTGCAGAAAACATAGTAAGATGAAGATTCAGCAGATAGACTATAAAATACGAAAGGATGACACAGAACAACACAGAACGGAATACATGGTTGATCAAAAGCATTTAGCAGGCAATTATTATTGGCCGATAAAATTCTTCTTGATCCAGAAGCAAAATGTATGCAACAAAAGATTGAATCTTCTAATGCAGTCCAAAAAACAGAAAGGGAAAAACTAGTTCATTTGTTCATGAATGTCACATCATATCTCATGGTACTATTAGTACAATGATGAACTGGAAACTATAAAGAAAACACACGCAAAACAGAGAGTTAAAACAGTCATGCAATGCTGGCAGTTTGAAGATTTGTTATACCCTTCCCGTGCAAGCAATGAACATAGAAGTCGAAGTTCTGCTTGTGGCAGGTTAAGCAGTATACTTTGAGCATCACATTCATCACTTGTGCCAGAAACCATTTGTTTGGAAGAATCAAATGCTGTGGATGAGGAACCAGCAATCCCTAAGGATGCAGCACCAGCTTCGCCACTAGTATCAGCACTTGATGAGGATATCTGAGCTGCGACAGTAGCTGTTCTAGATTTTTCTGAAGAAGTACACTTGCTTTCGGTGTTGTCAATGATAACCTCTAACAAGTTAAGAAGCTGCCAAATGAGCAGAAATTAGAACTAAATTCTCTCTACTACAGAAGAAGCCACAAGCAGTTAATAACAAATAACAGCATCATTCTATGTAATATCACCTGTTCAAGATGTGCTATGCTCCGCAAATAAAGAGGTTGATTCAAGAGGCTCAAAAGTAAGGAAATAGATACACATTCCTCCCCATGCCACACTCCACCAACTTCATGACCTTCAACAAACATTTCAACTTTGCCACTTGTTTGATCAATAATTTGATTCTCCAATCGCTTTGGAAGCGGTAGTCTAACCTGCAGCAAAAGTTTTGCTACACTAGGATGATTACGTGCCAAGTAAGTCAGCGTCTCAAGAATTCGACGAGATAGCAAGGGTGGCACCCCTGCAAAAGAAACCACAACACATAATCATTGGCACAAGATTCATCCGAAGGGGAAATAAACAAACCACCCTTCATGTGAAGATATCAGATGACAAATTTTTAACTGAAAAAAAGACAAGAAAAATCCCAACATTTCCGCAAAATTTCCATAACAATATACTAGAAGATGAGCTTGTTGGAATAAATCCTTGAAATCTTGAATTGGATTGTCAAATTAGCCGGCTAAGAATTTCCAAGCTCCAAAATCGATGTCAAAGATCCAATGAGCAAATGAACTTAGAAGTTGTAGACTATTTTCATCTGCTTATAAACACATTACATCTTTGTCTGAAGAATGTTAGATGTACCCACTATTGGTAACAAGTAATCAGAATTCCTGAAGGACAGAAAACCAAATGGTAAATTTACCATCAAATGACTGCGGACGGGAGTACATCACATTATTTTGGCAAGCATACAGGCGATATGATGGTACAGCAGCATTTAGAAGACCCATGGGCTTCCTTGTCAGCATAAGCATATCCATCAATATTTTTACAAGAGTCGTTCTGGTTTCACTATGAGCACACAAATTGAGAAGAAGCCTCTGCAATGGACCTTTATACAATGGCTGGAAATTGATCTCTGTCAACACATTATTCCAAAAAGAGGAATGGAGAAAGGGGAAAAACATGTTGATAAATGAATACCTGAACTATTCGAAGCACCCGAATCATTGCTTGTAGAGATTCTCGCTCAACTAAAGGAGCCCCATCAGCTTCAACTAGCTTAGCAGTAATTGACCTGCGTGAGGCAATACCAGTTCTGTCTAAGTTGTATCCAATACCTTCACCTCGTCGAGACGACTCAGCCCTACGACTTCTTGGGTACATGCCAAAGAGAGTACGGTTGTGGTAACGATGTGCAAATCTTTCCCTCAACATATTAGCCTCCGCAACTAGAGCAGGAGTTAGATTGGCTAGAATCGCGTCAGATGATGTGAGGAGAACCTGAAGAAGGCAATAGTCAGAGGAGGTATACATCTATTTGTATATTTCAAACTCTACACCAATGCAGTACAGGAAAGAATCTACCTCTTCACGAAGATCTGATGGAAAGGTTGCAATGATGGAGACTGTATCCATTTCCACAGGTTGTCCTTCAAGTTCGTGAGACTGTTGAACCCTTTGTGCTTGTTGCTGTGCTAAGACTTCTGCCCTGATATCTGGAGGGAGGGCTGCAAGAAACTCTGGATCAATATCACCAGTATTTTGAGGTTCAGAATTTGACGGTTGAGTCACTTGACCCTGTTGAGCAGAAAGTACTTCAGCACGCAATTCTTCTGGAAGGGCATCCAAGAATGCAGGATCAATTGGTCCAGAACTTGCTTCTCCTCCAATTTGTTGCTCCACTACCGGACTGTCTTGCTCAGCTTCCCTGCTAGAGTTCTCTGAAACTTCAGTGACACTATGTAGTGATGCATCTCTTGCATTAATAGATGAAGAATTCCCAAAAGATGCATTAGATCTTCTTGCCCTTATTACTTGTTGCTCCATAGGGATTCTATCTGCTGAACCTTGTCTCTCTCCACCATCATCATGCCCATCAGCACTTCCTATTTCAACATCTAAACTGCGAAGGCTTTCTCCCAAGGTTGCCCCACTACCACTACTTTCCTGGCTTATTGCTTCAACATCACGGACGGTTGATTCATTCTGTTCAAATTGCATTTCAACAGAATGTGACTGGGGATCACTTGTCGCTGGCCTCCTCTCAGCATTGCCAGACCCATCAATTGCTGCAGAAGGAGGTGTGTTGCTTGTATCATGGCTCATATTGTTCTCCACAGGAATGTCAGTACCAGCTTCTGGCTCCTGTAGCTGGCTAGCATCACCATTTGTTTTAGGTTCCACCGATGGTGTATTCTGGTCAGAAGATTTTTCAGGTGTCGGTTGCCTCAATTGGGAAACAAACAACTCTTCAAGACCTGGAGGTACAGATGCATTTGATCCACCGCTTTGATGATTATCATCCATCCATAGGTTCAACCGATGACCACGACGCCCATTCCTCAATGAACGAAAAATAGAGTCCAACTCCGAGTTCCTATCTGGAAAAACCATACGCAGGCATTCTCTTAAAAATTTGAAACCAAAAAAATGAGAAGTAAGAGCTGTATGCACATTCTAAAATCAAGCGATCTTTTGAATGACATGTATGTCATCACTTGTACACAAAAAGGTGAGGTTGAAAGCCCTATGAAGTACAAAATTTCAGTTACAAAAGAAATCACCTGATGGTCTAGACATACTTGAATGCTGTGAGGAAGGTCCAACTAAAAGGGGGTGGCGTGAGGGTGCACTAATATCACCACTCCTGCCAAGAAGATTGTAGATGGATGTAGTCCTCCCTTGACGTCTAGAACCAAAAACTTCAACAGGCATCATATGAAGGGCTTCATTAGGAAAGCTATTGTCTCTACCAAAAACCTCAATATGGTCAAAAACATTTATCCCATTGATTCCCTCTTCCAGCCTAAGTATGACACCATCCTGATCTTCCTCCTCATCCTCATCATCTTCCTCCAACACTTCTTCATCAAATTCATCATCCTCAATATCATGATCATCTTGATCAGTGTCAGGGTGTGGCAAATGATGAACTTCATCTTCCTCAAGATCATTGTGTTCCTCATCATCTTCATCATGGTCATCATCATCGTCATCTACTTCATCCCCATCATCCCCAGACATGTCTTCATCTTCATCTTCATCAAGATTTTCTTGTTCATGAGGTTGGATTTCAAACCGTATTTCAACATTTCCAATGCCGTTTTCGAGAACCCTTGCATCCTCAGAAGTTTCCAGCATAAAGTCATCCTCAGTAGCAGGAGCAAAACCTCCATCAAGATCTTGGTCATGCTCCATATCATCTGTAACAGCTTCAGATCGACCATAATCTTGAACTGCATTAAATGGTTCATCATTGTCAGCAGAAATCGGATTATGATTGGATTGGGATACCATTTCCCTAGACTGGGATGTGTCAACAGCATTATCTGTTCTTCCAGATTGACGTGCAGAATGTTTTGCCAAATTCTCACCCTTCCCTGCATTAGAGTCTGCAGAGTTAACATGCTCTTTAGTTACCAACTCCAGAGCTTTAATAAGCCCAGTTACAACTTTCGGTGAGTCAATGTGATCCAGATCCAACACTTCAAGAGTTCGAGTCAAGGATCTAACAAGACCAACATCTATGAAAGTGGCAGAAGCTTCCGATGCAATATATGAACCAGTAGGCGTGTGAGCAGCAAGTACATCATTGAGTAGATCCACATAAGCCTGCATGTCATTGGTTGGTGGCCTAAAACCACTACACGAGTCAACAAAGTTGATGAAAATACAACTGATCTCGGAGAAAACCCTTCTCCTTGCTTCAGCTGAACGGACACATGATGCCACCAAAAACTGACTAGCTCTGGTTGTTAGCCTATGTCTCCAATCACTCTCTACTTTCCTTTCCTTCTTCATATTCCTAGAATATGGAATAAACCTATGAAGAATGTGGTGAAATAGTCCTCCAGCATCCAAGCCAGTTGGTCCCTTCAAATGAGGGCCCCTAGAGCTGCTCAGCTCAGCATCTTTCTTGAGCAATACATTGACAGATGAAGAATACATTAAGAGAATCTCTGTAAGAAGCTTCAGGATGAATACAAGCTTTGCAAGCAGAGCAGAAGCTTCTTCACTACTTGTTTCAGTCCCTTCAGACATAGTAGCAACTGCTTTTCCTTTTCCCTTAATTGCAGCAATGTCAATATCCATATCAGTTGAGGAAGGAACATCATGTTGCATATCTGGAGTTGCATCATATTTCACAGGAGGTAAAAAACTGCTAACAGAATCCAAAAGAAGCTCAATCACATTCAGAAAGCTCTGAGGAGATTTCCGATGAGCTTTAGCACTCTTCAAACTTGTGTCATGGAGCTTGCCATGTCCACTGCCAGGTGACATTTTGTTCATACTGCCCAAGGCAACCTTCCCATCCATAATACTTGTTTTATCTTTCTCTGATGCTTTTTCCCTCTCCTTCTCTTTGGTCTTGTCCTTCTCACGATCTTTTAGCAATACAACATAAGGCCTTTCACCAACCATCTCAACTTGGCAAACTGATTTTGCAGCTTGCAAAAAAATAACTGGATCCCTCGATATGACAGAACTCAACTTCAAAAGAAAATTGCGTGGAGTAACTCTTCCATTGGAATGCCTATTAGCAGCAGCCACAAGGCTATGCTTTATTTCAGATTCCATTGCTTGCTGGAGAGTTTGGGGATCTTCAAGAACATGACGGAAAATGGTTCCAGCAACATTGTCAAATCCAGGAAACAGACAACTTGTTGGCAAAGAAAGCAAAGAACTAAGACCCTCTCCTTCAAGGAAACAAACAGCAACAGGGTGAATTTTGGTTAGTGTGGAGCACAACTGCAAAACAGCGTGCATTGCTTCAGACGGAAGCTGGTTCCTGATGCAGTTGCAAGCTATCTGAATAAGTTTCTTCTGCTCTTCTATATCCACATATTTCAATGGTGATACTGCTGCAGATTGCAATCTGCTTTGCTTATCTTCATCAATGCTAATTGAGCTTTGCTGACAGCTAATTTCATCTCTTCTCAACTGCTCTATAATCTCAGAGTTCAGTTTTTGATCTACCTGTAGCAGTCGATCTATAGAAAGAAAAGCTGTGGTTACCCAATTTGGAACCTGTTGTTTTTCTCTTGTCACTAAACCACCATCCCACTGTGAAAGCAAATCTAAAACAATCTTAACAAGACCATTCTTCAAGGCAATTTCCCGCGCCACAGCATCTTCATTAAAAATTAAGGCAAGGACATGAAAAAGAGAACATAAAATAGTACTATTTCTGCTTTCAGAAATGACACTTCTGTTCTTCACTTGATCAAGAATAAAGGAGATAACGGTAGATCTGTGTTGGCCATCATTTTGTGAGCAAATTAACACAAGAAGGTCACGCACTGGAAAAGCTAGAGGCTCCTTCACTTGCAAAATGTTAGCGCATGTTGATAGCAACTCCTCAACTGGAGGAGGTTGGACCACCGCCTCTTCAAGCTGTTGAATACTGGCATTTATACCATCCTCTTTCAGATTTGATTCTGAGTTCCCCAATGACAAGGCAAGGGCTCGAGCAAGCTCATCATCTTCTTGAGTTTCCTCAGGATGGGAAAACAGCCACTCCATTGCCAACTCCACACTGTTTGATCCAACTTGCCTCAAAGCTTCTTCTGCCCTAGACCTGGAAAAGCCCATCTCCACTATAGTAGAAATAGCTGTTTCATTTGGAGGAGGCCCAGTAATACGAGGGCCACTGCTACTGTTCAAATTTTTCACTTCGACCCCTGAATAAATGTGCCGTATAACAGAAATTACTGAACTGATGAAATCATTACTGCAATCAATAAACTGTGGATGCGTCCAAACAGGCAGTACTGCCTTCAACACCATAGACTGGAGAATCTTAACAAAAGCCTCAGCATCCCGTGGGAAAGGGATGCCTCCATTTGCCAGAGGTTGAATAAGCAAGTGCTTTGTGAAAGGAGATAGAATAAATGATGATGTCACAAGATGATCCATAAGTTTACCATATCTTGCTAAGGGCCCATAAATCCATGGATTATCTGTATCTTCTTTACCATCTTGTTTCACACTCGCATCATCAGTGTCCATTGGAGATGCAGGCCCCCTGTTAACTGCAAAAAGCAGTTGGCTGGTAGCTTCAAATGTAGTCAAAACTGAATGAATAACTCCCTGTCCATATAAACAATTTAACAATATGGGATTACAAGAGTCTGCCCTGTCCAGTAAAATACCATCAACGAAATCAATCACCCGGCCAAAGTACCGGCACTTGGTTGATATGGACATGTCTGATCCGGAAGAACTTCCATGGCCACCAAAATTCATGTGATCCAGAGCAATGGAAGCAATAGTACTTGCCACTACTTTAGTAGAAGGAGAAACATTCAGAATATCCTCCCGTCGACGTGAAGGAAGTAACATTGCCTTCCCCAACTCTTGAAACAAATGCATAATATGGAAAGAAAGTGATCTCACCACATCACAACATGATCTGTAATATGATCTTTGCTTGTCAAATTCCTTTTTATTAACAACCTCGGCAGTGTTCGATGACTCAGAATCATGAGATTGATGGATAGATCCCAATCTATTGGAAAGAACATCAGCACTCAATCCTTGTTGCAATCCAGTAGCACGTCCAAGATCACGATACAGGCTCATAAGATCCAGAAACTGGGACTCAATACTCCATTCTGAACTCCTCCTCCTCAAAAATGGATCAAGAAACTGTCTGAATGAATCAAACGGTTGCTCCTCACTCTCATTTATACTTGGTTCCAACTGTTGTGATTCAGTAGCAGAACCAGTACCATCCTCATCCTTTCCAACCTTGGCATCTAAAATTAAAGCAATCTGCCAAAGAACTTCTCGATGCAAACATCCAATGTCCTCCAGAACATGTTTGCTACCATTTCCAAATTCTGTCAGCAATGCAGTCACCCAACGATTGTCCTTCGAAGCAGCAAGAAATAATAGAAACTCAAGAAGGAACAGAGATGAAAAAACTTCATCATCTGGCACTGCTCTTGGATCCAACAAAAAGGATCCCGAAGCCTTGTCAAAACCAGCCAAAGCTTTCTTTATATGTTCCCCAAGAGATAGACAGAACGCACGTGCTAGAGGCCCAGAATGATGTTGAGTAAATCCCTTGAAAACCATTGTGCTGTGTAAGGCAATAGACATCCCCTCAGATGACTGGACAATCCTAGGCTGCAATAGAAGCTTTAGTAAAGCCTCAATTCCTGATTTTTCCACAAACAACCGACAAGTTTCAGAATTTTCCATCGTTCTATGAAGCAGAACCATCAGATGAAAGATACATAGCTGAACAAACTGCTCGTTACTGAAACCTTCTTGTCCCAAGTCCACACCACCAACTAAAGAGCAATGCCCTTCATTTTCCTTGTCACCTGAATCTGTTTCCATGGCACTACTCCCACTAACCTTACCTAATGGCCCCACAAAGTTGTTTTCCCCAAAGGAAGATATCTTATCAATAATTTCAATCATCAAGTCAACACCAGTGTTTCTAAGTGAAGAAACATGGCGCAAGAGCTCCTCCACCGCATTTGACAAAGGAACAATGGCATCATTCATTGCTAATACATATTTCTTGCTGGTGAAGATGTCAACCAGAAACCTTAAAGCTGAAGTTTCTTTAACAGCTTCCAAACCTTTGGAATTAAGACATATGGCACCAAGACCATTTGGAACACATGTGAGTGCCTTGGAAGAAGGAAGTACTCCAGCCACCACTGATGATAAAAATGCATCAGGAAGACCCACTTCATGCAGAACGGGAAAACAAGTAGGGTCCTTGTGGATAATTTCACTCATAACAGTCACAGCTGAATAATAGATGTCGCCACCAAATTTAGGTGCATTTTCATATATAAGTGCCAGAGTAGAAGGCAAAGAATTGTCATGGGAATTTAGGGATCTTGTATTGTTTGCAGGAGCATATGTAGCAGAACCAAGTGCCTTCAATAAAACTTTGATAAGTCTCTTCTGGGAGTAGATATGATCCTCATTGTATCTTGAGCACTCACCAACTACCATTGAATTACAGTTTTCTCCAGCCAAACCAATAATTCTATGTACTTCTATCTGTAGCCTCTGGCCCAAAAGCTCAACTCCGCCCAGTTCCCTCAACAGAGAAACAGCTGAACCACTGCAATCCATGAGCTTTTGCAAGGCTTTTACAGCCAAATAGACAAGGTGCATGTGATTAGGATCTGAATCCTCCAAAAGGGGTAAGAATGTTGGCACCATTCCTGAGCCCCTAACATTGCTCCCTGAAGCAGAGGAAGAAACAATATGAAGTAAATAGAACTGAAGAAGTGCCTCGACAAAGGAAAGGGAAGACGGATCGCCAGAGTTCTTCAATGATAAAACAGCTCTTTGAAGAACATTAAGAAGAATCATACGGTTCCCAACAGCAAAACTGATACTGGATCCACTCAGTATCCGTGCACGCTCATGAGATGCTGAATATGCAGCTAACTGAGCTCCTAATGCTAGCATCGCAAGTGTTCTGATGGTTCCAGGAACACTTTCTTCTGAACGAACAATTCTGATCAATTCATTTGTATACTCGGGCTCATTGGCAAAGAAGGATGTCAGTTCTTCACTAGCATCACTAGATTGAACAAGCACAATGAAAGCAAGTAGACAAATTCTGCTGTACAGTCTACAAACTCTTGGAGAACGAAAAGCTCGAGCATATCTTATTCTGGTAAGCAGTGAAAATCGAATGTCAGGAGGCACATTGTACTGCTGAATGCACTGTTTCATCAGTGATAGATCATCTTCCTTCAGTAAATGGAGGTCTGGTATATGTATAACTTGAGCACTTTGGTCGTTCACACTATGCAATTCAAAATAAAGTGATGAACCAATTCTGTATTGAGACTTTTCATTACTACTATCTACATCAGATGGGAACAAACATAGCCCTTCATCCTGTGTTCTCTCATTAGCTATCACGCAAGAATACAATCCCAAACCCTCCTCTTTGCTTCCCCAGCCCTGGGCTAGAGATAGAAGGCAGCTATTCACAGAACCACATCCGATCAACTTCCCGCTTCCATGCAGCTTCGAGGGGTTGATTTTAACAAGAGCTGAAAGAGTCTCCAAAGTAGCAATAAGAACCTCAGGATCTGTTGATGCCAGTAGGAGCTTGAAATGCTGAAGACAAGAAACATGGAGTAAATATACTGTGATAGACATATCAAATTAGGCATCCATTATGGGAAAACTTTTGGGGTACTGTCAAAGAATATACCTCCAACCCGTCAAATGAACTCTTGTTAAGACAATTCTCTAGAATGATTTGCATAACTCGCAAAATTTGGAGAACTTCATGTTTTGGGAATGCATTTTCATCTTCAGCTATATTATCTGACAAGAGAAGGTCATTCCTGCCGGACAAGTATGTCTTGAAATATGTATCAAAATGCAAAAACAACGGCCTCCAATGATGAAAGTTCCCCTGAAATTAAAGCAAACAAGTGACAGCAATTAAAGAAGGAGAACAGCAAAAATTTGAATAAGCACAGACAAGTATGCTCTCACCTTACTGTACTCCCAACGAAAGCCAGAGAGAGGAATAGCAATATCTTGTAGTGGACTCTGGATCACCTTGTCAATGAATGCTTTAATTTTGGGAGGCTGCATGTAACAGTATAAAGTCAGATACGGAAATAGATGTCTAAAAGTATATTATGTACACAAACTGCACAAATGACATGCAAAGACACGAATCTATATTTATTCAAAACATGATCAGCACAACAGTGACAGCAGATATCTTTCAAGGCCTACAAGAAGAAAGAAGGCACAATTAACAAGTGAGCAACAAAACTCTTAAAAACACAAAAGTTGATTAAACAATGTATTTTCAACATGAGTCCTGTAAACTTTATTTGAGCAGATCCATAATGGTGGAAAACAAACACATCGTCCCTCTACCCTAACTTCTAAGAGCAAAACCAATACGACACAAATGAAAGAAACATATCATTTTGTTCAAACATTTATCTAAACATTTCTTAAAGGAACAAGAGAGTCTAGAACCAAAAGTAAATCTTTTTAACTCTAAAGGAGGAAATAGCAATAAGTACTCTGACAAACGAATTAAGAAGTAAAGCAAAGAAGTTTAAATGCAGATTTTGTATGGTCAACAATGTGACTTGTCCACCAATGAGAAAAGAAGGCATCAAACAAATTGCAATAAACTAGTGATGATAAATTCAAAATGCCTATTTCATTTTCACTTCATATCAAGAAGAAACACTAATAAACAAGAATGATCTAGAACGACACAGCTCAAAACAAGCCTAATTAACTGCCGTAATTTAATGTGCAGTTCAAAATATGCAGATCCTAAAACATTGTTTTAAATATGGTACATCACAATTGTATCATCTATGGAGGTGTACAAGCACGACTTGGATCATAAAAGGATATCCCCAAAATGACAGAGAAATAGTTGATTAATACAATATTAAGATGCATAATGAGTTATTTGCAACATTACATCACCATCCATGATAATAATCAATTGATTTTATTCCTAATCACTTTGAAAAGATGAAAAAATTTAGCAGATGTTGAACAACTCCTAAGATCCCACTCAAAATGTGGGTATTGTTTTGACAAAGAATCACAGGTAAGAGCATATGCAGCCAACCATTCCACCCACAACTTTATATTTAAAACTGACTTTGTTAGCCCTCACTTTGCTTGAGCTTGCAATCCAAAAGGCTTGTGTGGAGAAAAGTATAAAAAAATTCATGGTATTCTACAACTCATTCTAAAGATTAGCCTTGGGTTGCAAGGTCTTAACCACATAATCAGAAGACAAAGATATAAAATCAAGCAAAAAGCATTCTCAAGCCTGAGGTAACTGAAAGTAAAAACTAAAGTGAATTATATTCATGAAGAATGCAGTATGTTCTCGCCATCCATAGGATCCAAAATTTCATTCTCATATGAATAGTTCGTGTGAATTGCATAAATCGGTGGCCCAATGTTGATGGCAACAAAAGTATCGTAGCTTCTTTGAACTATGTGTCTGCGTTTCTGAGTCTCATGCAGGCTCATTCCAAAATTTTAGTTAATTTTTGCAAGCTTTCCTTCTTTAGCATTGGTTAGGCTACTTTCTCATGAAGTGCAATATTTTGCAACAGCTAGGTTCTTCTATTAGCAGCTTGGGGCTTGTCATTTTTTTACTATTATTCCAAGTAATTATAATTTCAGAATTTTACCCAAGAAGGTTTCTTTGAAAAGTCTAAAATTCTTATCAACTGTTTCACGCACAACCAATCCTATCCTAACTTGTTTAAACCTAAATGCCCAATTTTTTCTCCGCATCAGCTACTGTACACATACCAAGTTTCCTTTATTATGATTCCCCTACAATAGGTTTGCTTCATTAAGTTTCCTTCATCGAGTTTCATTTGTTATTTTAAGGTTACGTTTTTAAAGAATAAGTGAAACTAAGATTACGTTTCATATGCTCTCTCTAAACCCTAATTTTCTTCCCTCTTTCTCCAATTTTATATCTCTTGTCTTTCCTTGATCCCTGACCTTTTTTCCCCAAGCTCTCTGTGCACCCTTTAAACCATAAGTGCTAAGATAACTTGTATAGCAGCTTTGCAGACCATTTCACAGCACCAAATATTGGTCTAGTACCATGATTTTCACAAACTTACAGTAAGTGCTAAAAGAGAATGATGTGCTTTGAGAATTAATTCTTATACTGCAAGAAAACACCTTTGCTTGTTGGATATAATTACTATGTGTTTCAGTAAATGAAACACGCAAATATTATTCAATATCATTAAACTCATTAAAACCAACTGCTCTTTGCTTAGTTAGCCGCTCCCACTCCAAGCAAATTCAGTGCATTCAGCTATAATTGGATGCAAAATCACAGTACACCGACCCAAGCACCAACCATGCTCCTAAAAGCTAATAAGTTCCAAGTTAATTGCTAGGGTCAACTACCAAAATAAAAGGCAAACAATGAACCACAACAATCAACAAAAACCATCAAAAGAGTTCACTGAATGTACCCAGAATTGCAAAACCCTAAGTAAGAAGAAAACCCATAAAGTTACAAATACATAAAACAAAAAGTAGCAACATCCAAAGAGAATAAAGCAACTCACAGGCTCAGAGTCGAGCTTCAAAGAGGGACTAACGATGCTTTCACCGGACAAGAGTTGCCGCAACCTCGACGGCAAGCTCGATCTTATCGACGTCATCTCGACTCCACTTTGCTACTATTAAGTACTGCTGTAACAATTAAAAGAAATTTAAAAGAAACACAAAGAAACCGACAAAAACATAATCAATAATGAAGCCAAACTCACAATCAGAATCCGATACAAAACAGAATCAAATCCCTAAAAAGGCTAAACAAAGTAGCGACTTTTAATACACAGATAACAAGAACAAACAGATCAGATACAAAAAAGAGCCTCTAGTCTAAACACACATATATACAAACCAACCAACATACAAGTGAGAGAAGAGAAGGAGAAGAAACCTAAGAGACGAGAAACAGGGACGCGATAGATGCATAAACATCAGAAGCCTGAAGTAGAGAGATAAAGAGAGAGTAAGAGAAAAAGCGAGCGAGAGAGAGGCGAAACCCCAAAGCAATGAGAGAGAAAAAGATGCAAAGGGAAGAGAGAGACGAGTGGGGGGCTGTGTTTGTTTGTGTTGGAGTGTGGTTTTGGTTTTGGGCTGACACTACTAAACTTATATACTATGACCATCAGTTTAATACCAAAATTGTGGATTCAAGAGATATTCTTACGTATTCTTTTTCTTTTTCCTTTTCCCTTTCGAAATTTAATACGATATTCATAATCTTTTTTAAATAAATAAACATTAAATTAAAGTCATTTTTATTAAAAATATTATATTTGTTATTCTAAGAAAATATATTTATCAATGTGTTTTATATATATTTCTTCTTTTTTAAATAAATAAACATTAAATTAAAGTCATTTTTATTAAAAATATTATATTTGTTATTCTAAGAAAATATATTTATCAATGTGTTTTATATATATTTCTTTATTGGAAACCGTAGAGTTACTACTAAGGCATTTGGAAACATCTAATCATCATCATCATCATCATCATACCCCGAATTTTCACATTATAGCAGAGTCTGGGAGGGTCTAATAGTACGCAGCCTTATCCCTACAATGTAGAGAGGCTGTTTTCCGTAGGCCCGCATGCATATGTGACATGATAACCAAGATGTAGGGTACAATGAATAAAATTAGTAAAGATGGGTAATACACTGAAATATATATACCTGATGTTGCCATAATCCGCGATTACCTTTTGCCTTACTAGGAACAGCTTTACTCGTTTCCCTCCGCGTTATGTGTTTTTCCTGTGCAGTGCCTTGAGTGTGCAGTATATCTACAGTGTTACATGTCCAGCTTAGGAAGTTTCCCAATAGACCTAAAAAAAAAACACACACACACAACAATAACAATAACAACAACTCTATGGCATGTCATTTACCCTTATCCTATCACACCATAACCGTTCTAATTCGAGACACCGCTGCGGTGAGTGCCAACTCTGACAGATTTCTCTTGATCACCTCCCTCCAAGTTTTATAAGGTCGCCCTCTCCTCCTTTTATATTCATTAAGAGTAATCCGCTCGTCGCGACGGACCGGAGCATCACAAGGCATCCTACTCACATGCCCAAACCACTGTAGCCTTTTCTCTCGCAACTTGTCTTTAATACGAGCTACCAGTAGCCTGGCTCTCAC